>BSBK01007336.1:162500-467500 GCA_027943335.1 Chamaecyparis obtusa | reverse complement strand
TAGGATGAGTGAATCAGCCAGAAATGTTGAGAAATATCAGGAGTTTGAGAGAGTTTTTCTCAATGTCATTCCCGAATTCTGTCCGCACGTTCCCCTTTTTGTGGGCGGGGAAACTAGTGAGTCAAAATTAGTTCATGCAAATGAATCAAATTCATCCTCTGAGGACGAGAGATTTAAGCAACTGCAACGAGAGCTTCCAATTATTTTGGCAGTCAAGGATAGTGTTTGTCATGGAGATCAGTGGTTGGTGCTGCTTGGATCTGACATCAAGTTCGTTTCTAGCGACGGTGAGCATTTGATCATCTTTGAAAGTTTGGCCCAAGGAAAGCAGACGCCGCCTTTTATCTCTTATGGGCAAGAAGTACATGCCAAATGCTCCAGTAAGTGTGCCTGCTCTACGAGGATCAATAGAAAGGCCATGTTTCTGCAACCACCAAACGGCATGAAGGACTTCCCACTGTCAGGTGAGATTGTTAAAATTGTTTTCTTTCCTGTTATTGCTAAATCTGGTATTAAAAGGGAAGTTGAAGGGAGAGTTCAGCTTGTCAATACGAGTGACACTTATTCTGCAATGCGTAATTGGGTAGTAAACATGATTCCTATTGAATTAAGAAGCATCGAAAGAAACATAGGTTTCACAGCTTTCTTGTTAGCGTCTGACCAGCGTCGAGGTCTAACATTTATTGAAAACCATTTGACAACCCAAAACATGCAAATTCTGTCACCCGAAATAAATGTTCAGTTTGAGAAGTTCCGTAGTGACCCCTCTGCTCAATCCATAATCGACCTAGAGGCCCTTTTATCTAATGACACTTTCAAAGCCGTGTGTTGTGAAGTCTATAAGGACAGTGAAGTCAAGTTTAAGGAAAATATAAAGGAGTTGTGGGCTCGTTTGGGAAGTTTGGCTAACAGTCGGCTCAGAGAAGCGGAAGATGAGTTTATACAAGAATTGAAGAAGAAGATGTCAGTGTTCAAGGAGGACAACTTAGTTACCAGGCATGTAGAAGAAGTTGTAATTCAACGTCAGTCGCGTAACCTGATACAAGTTCTGGACTTGTGGAGTACACATCCAGAACAGGTAGAGTTGAAGTGGAAGGTGTCAATTGTGGAAGAACATCCGTTCGCCATAGTTTATAAAGCATGTGAGCTTACTCCAATGAAGAAAGATCTATCTGAGTCTAATAGTAACTCAAGTCGTCCAATTGTCCCAACATGTGGAGAATCTATAGAGTTAGTATCCATTAATCCTCAACATGAAAGATTATTTAAAGTTATTGTCCTGAAGTCGCGAGAGCTGATGGTTTTTATTCAGAATTACAGAGATTCCTTCATATATTTGTACCGTTGTCCAAAGATTGGTGTCAACGTTAATAGTACCGGTCGTCCTATTCATACATTTAAGAGGGGATTCGATCTGTTGGCCGCAGATGAAGCTACCAGAGCTATAGCTCTCTATGAAAAAGACAAATCAAGGGTTTTAATATATAAGTTTGATGAGTCATTTAGAAAGGTCTATTGGACAGGCGTTGAGGTCAATCTGGAATCATATCAAGGGAGCCAGATCATTGTATGCATGGATTTAATTCCAGGGAAAATGGAGCTGCTATTGGTTGATGACACTAACAGAGCAAGGGTAGTTGAAATCCACGAAAAGCCGATGATGAAGGCAAGGCATATTTCTCTTCCTCAGGAACAGCACTGTTTGAGAGCATGCGTTTCTGTCGACGGCAATTTCTTCCTCGTCTTCAGGCAGTCGCAACGTAAGGATGAAGTTATTGATGTTGAGGGTAGACGACATGAAAATCCTGAAAACTTTCTTGAAATTTATGTTTTGGGTGATACAATGGGTTACTTGAAGAAAATCCCTTTGAATGCGACAGAATATGGTATATCTAATTTGGAACAACTTGTGGTGAAAATTGTGAGCTTTGGGTCACAAAGCCAGCTTTTGCTATATAGTCCTTCAGATGCTCCTGGTTTTATATTTTCTCGTGTTCTGAAAACTTCTTTAGCCAAAGATGTTGCTCAGTTGCAACAAGTGAGCGAGATTAAATATCATCAAGATGAAACAGATATTGCTGTCCGGTGCCCATATTTGGGTTACATATATCACATTTTTGACAAGTTTGGAACAACACCTAAGTTGTTTCCTTATGCAAAGAAACGCATTGCATTCAAAGTGGTACTGGAAAGGAGCAGAGCAGGTCAAAGTAATTGTGAGGCATGCCTCAAATATTTGAAAGAACTTATTAGGCAACTTAAGTCTGGGAAGGACAAAGATTTTTCAAACATGGAAATTCAATTTGAAGTGAATAATATAGAGAATAGTCCAATTTCAGCTGCAGCGGAGCGAGAGACACAAGTGAAAATGGGAGCATGGGTTCGCAAGCTAGTTTGCCTTGTTCCCGTCCAAATAGCTCGTGCAGAAAACAATGGATTGGTAGCTCTCAAGGATGGACTTCAAATACCCCCTGATGTTAGATACGAGGACAGCGTATCACTTGCTGATTGTATACGCTTAGGGTTCTATGACGCCGTTCTTAGCAGTTGGAAGGACAAGATCAAGGTCATATCTTCCATGGGGAAGCAGAGCAGCGGAAAGTCATACTTATTGAATCATCTGTCAGGGTCACTTCTTGATGTTGCAGGTGGCAGGTGCACAGATGGTGTGTGGATGACCATTGTAACGGGCGAAGATGGAGATGGCAGCAGGGGGAGCAGTTGCTTGTATGTGCTGTTAGACTTCGAGGGGCTTGGAAGTTTTGAGAGAAGCGAACAAGAGGATATGCTTCTCTCTGTTCTTAATGCCGCTGTGAGCAACATCACAATATTCAACAAAAAGGTATGTCATTTATTTTCAAACACAAACTTTTATATTGGTTATCAAACCTTTAAATCATAATTTTGAAAATAGCCCTCCCTTCATCAAAATGGGTGAATGAAACCAGCTTGGTAAGGAATAAGTTATCCAACATTAATTATCTTTCAGCTTCTCTTTAACCCAAATTTTTTTAAGATCTAAATACATAATAGGAAAATTCTTCTTAAAAGGTTAATATTTATAACAATACATACATAAGTTAATGTGTTAAAATTATTGTCTTAAAAATGTTTTTTTCATGAAAATATATCTATTATGAAAAGATTCGTAAAATAATCATCCATAATATATATAAAGATGATATATTAATATTGAAATTCTGACTTCTATTACTTTAAACATCTTCAATCTCTTTGATAGTCAACTCCTAAACTACTTTGATTCAATTCAAATTATAGAGTGTATAGACAAAGCAGATTTTTTATCTTCAAAAACTAGAGAAAATGAGAGTTTCCATACAAATGCATAAATAGTAGTAAATAATAGATTTTTTATGGTAGGAAGAATTGTAACACTATTTTAGATGCACTTTAATAATTCTACGATTGTTTTCAACAAAGTTCTAATGATTTTAAGTAGATTTCAATTTACTTTTGATTATTAACATTATATAACAGCAAAAAAGTTATGAATGTCAATATCGAACCAAGAATTTATTAACAGCAATGCAACATTCAAAAAATATTTCAATACTAAAAATAATAAGATTTGCACATGTAATAATAGATCTACGATACAATATTAAAAATATATCACATACTATACAAAAGATATTTATGATCCAAAATATATTAATAGCCAATGTATGTAGAAAGAGAATGAACCTTTGATGCATATTAACACCTCATAATACTCTTTAGGAAAGAATCCACTCTATAATATATCTCCAAAATATTGCAAACATAATATAATATTCAACATCTCTTTATAATGATATTCACCTTCTTTCAATAGGCACTCTAAATAACATAAGTGAAAAGATAATCCTAATAAAAATATAGTCAGCCTTATATAATTATTTGTAAAATAGATATAACTAAGTAAAAGGATGTCTACAAATGTAAACACATTGCCTAGATACATAACATTCCAACATTTAACTTCCTGTAGTTGTAAACCTTCATTTGATGTTTTACAGGATTTTCACTTAGATAGAGACACCGAAACCGCTTTCAGCCGGTTCCAGAGTGGCATCAATCTACTCAAGCAGGACAAAATGTTATTTAAGGGTCTATTTTACATTGCCATCAAGGATGTGGACACATCCGATGTAGCAGATCTTATGCAAGAGTTTTATGAGAAAATTTCTCAAATATGCACCAAGCAAGAAAACTTCATTTTAAGAATGTATGATGGAAAGGTAACGATTGCAGCTATGGCTCCTTACAATAGATCTGAGTATTATAGAGAGAACATGAGAGACCTAGCAGAGACAGTGACTCAAAGAATCCAATCTTGTTATGATAATGGATTCCATTTCTTGAGGGATCTGAAGCTAATTATAGCTCAAATTGCAGTCAAAGACTGGACTTCCATTGACAACAAGCGAGTTGCAGTAACAACTAATATTCTGAGGAGAAATCTTCTACCGGTGGTACAAAAGGGATCTCTTCTTGGGACAAATGCCAATGAAGAAATTCGGGTCTTGCATAATTTCGACACACAGGAAGAAGCTCCTGATTTTCCTGTTGTCGTCCAGGATATTTCATGGAACGTAAAGGATTCCGGCCTACCTCTAACACCGCTGAAAGAATCAGCAACTCTTGTGACTGTTACAGATGTTCTATCACAAATCAGGTTAAAATTGGAGATTGTTTTACCGAGGAGTGGAAGAAAGGTGATGAGTGGTTTTCTTTATTCCAGAAGTTCCTGGAGGCGCTGGTAAACAGAAGGCATCACAGAGTTCAACAATGGATAAAGTCAAACACAACAGATTTCAGTGATAATGATGAGGTGCAAAGATTGCAGCTAGAGGCCAATGTAGTTCTTGGGGAAGTAAAGCAAGGCCTATCAGTTTGTGGATATAAATGCTCTGTTTGCTTTTGGAGCTGTGTGATGGAGAAGAACCATGATGACCACCATGATTGTATGGGGAGTCATTCGTGTACTGAAAGTTGCACCTATTGTGCTCGAGATGGAGACGTGTTAATATCATGCAAGGATTTGGCAGGGCATGAAGGGGATCATGACTGCAAAGAGAAAAATCATACTTGTGGCGAGAGGTGTTACTTGTATGGGATGTCTTCAAGTTGTAATAAGGAATGTTCTCTCAGGGCTGGGCACCACGACAAGCACAAGTGTAATTCTCCTCAACACATATGCGGCGAAGGATGTTATCTTCCAACCTGCAAGAATCCCTGTACTCTGTCGATTGAATCCGACCACGTAAGGCATCAGTGCAATGAGAGATACTGTCAGAGGACATGCACGATAAATGAGTGCAAAATGAGATGTGGAGTTGAAAATCATTTCCATGATTTGGATCCAAATGCAGAGCACATGTGTGGGAATGACCATAAGTGTCCCGAAAAATGTGAGTTGGGAAATTGTGAAACCATTACAAAGATTGACCTACAGACCAAGGTTTTTCAGGGCCAAAGGGGATCTTTTAAGTACGAAACTGTGTCGAAACAAGATGTTCTGAATAAAGGCTGTTGTATTCGCATTCCTCCCTACAAAAGGCATCATGAGGGTCAGCATGTTCACACAAGAGATGAAAACTGTTTGCATTTTTGTCTCACCAGATGTCAATCTTGTGGCTACTTCTGCCACCTCGCAATAAATCACCCAGGCTTGCACGACACTGTCCATGGCAATATGAAAAATGTAAGATTCATTTCGGAGGGCGAAGATATTGACATTAAAGATCGGCAGTATAAAAGGGGAGAGAGCGGTATAGCAGAAATGTGTAACATGTTTTGCAAGAAACAGGGTCGAGGGCACATCCATTTGGTTCCTTGTCCGGGCTCCAGCAAATGCACCGGCAATCTTTATGATGGTTCGAGACACGAAACTGTGAAATATGGACCTGATGAGCATATTCCAAAGGATGAGATGACTCATGATACTTTCTGGCAATATGTTACATTTGTTGATCCTTGCACGGAAGAAGAGAGGAGAGGGTTTGACCTCTGTAATCACTATTGTAAATCTGAGGAGCATGATACAAAGTCCGATTCTTCTGCTAAATCATACTGCACTGAGAAACTGTGGCATCAGCCTATCAAGAGAAGTGGACAGAATTTGAGCTCGCAGGGTTATATAACTGATGATGGCCATCACTTTCTTTGTCGTCATTCCGTTCCTCACCATGTAATATTTGTCATTGACAGATCGGGTTCGATGGGCGATACGGACATGAGACCCACTGGGACAAAGTTTAGGAACCATAATTGTAGGCTTGGATTGGTATACGAGGTTATTCTGAAATTTATAGAAGTCCGCCTCAGAACAAGTTCTCTTGATTCTGCATCTGTCGTTCTGTTTGATCATAGTGCCGATGTAGTTATAGAGATGGAGGACATGAGAGAAGCTGTTGTTGAACGCCTTCTTCAGTTTTACGATCGTGGAGGAACCACCTACTCAACAGGGTTGAATGCTGCACAGAATATATTAATGAAAGCAGCTCGACATGACTCTGTGAAGATGAAAATACCAGTTGTCATCTTCCTTAGCGATGGAGGGAACTGGGGTGGAGTGGATCCCCTACATTGTGTCGACAAAGTGAAAAGACAGGAGCCTAGAATGACACTTCACACAGTTATGTGTGGAACGGATCCAACAACGGGTATCTTGATTGAGATGAAAAATAAAGGAGGCGGAGAGTTTTACTGGGCAAAAGATGGGATTCAGCTTTCCCGTAGCTTTGAGAACATTGCCACTAGTCTCAAAGCCCCAGTTGTAGGCTTGATGCAGCAGTAGCACCTATGAAATCATCCATTTAGCCTTATGTCGGTCATGTGTTTTGAACTCTGATGTTTTGCTAGCTCCACAATTGAGAGTGTGCACCCTGGGTACTTCAGAAGAGCTCTTGGGCCTTGAAGGTTGAATATGTTTCCATTAATATGCTTTATGTGGAGCAATAGAATGCTATATTTTTTTAAATTAAAAGATTGAGAGTTCTACAAAAAGAGGAGCAAGGGAGGCAAGCCTCAAATACCAAGCTCAAACATCAAGTTCAACTGAGACAGTTAATCTTGCACAATATGAAGAAGTTTACGAGAGTACAAAATATAGTGCTGAAAACTAATGCAAGAAATCATCCTGATCTTCAATCCAGGCAGTCCATCCTTGAGCGCCTTCCATCCAGACAACTTTCCTTTTTTCAAGAACGTGAGCAAAGAATTCCAGTTTATCAACAAAAGGTCCTCTAGTGTCCCTGATCTCCTTCAGCAGTTTCTTCAAAGCACCCTCAAAAGCAGTCTGATCATTAATGATGCTAGCCCACTCCAGCCCATGTTTCATCTCATAGATAAACATGGTAGCATATCCATCCTATAAGAATCTTTTCAGTTTATCCTTTTCAAGTTTCATGATGCAGAGCACCTGCGAAACAATCTTAAAATGTATAAGTTTCATTTGAAACGAAGTAAGGGATCTACCTAAGCCTTGGAATTTGTCTTCATTCCTAAGCTTCCAAATGAACCAGAGAATATGAGAAGATAAAATGTTCCAAAAAAAATTAGCATCCTTTCTTAGACCAGATATATATCCAAGCATAATATCCAGCACAGAAACATGATCAGTAATAATGATTCCAAAACTTTTCCATATAATCTTAGCAAATCGACAAGTAAGAAAGATGTGCCTTAAACTTTCAGGAGTCCTGCAAACAGAGCAATAATTAGCATTGCCAAATTGATCTTTAATGATAATTCTATCAAGAAGAAGTTGCCACTTGAAATGCAAAATTTTAGGAGGAATATGTGATTTCCAAAACCTGTCAAGAATTTTATGCCATTCTGAAAAATCAAGATTCATATACCAAATAGAATTAAGGTGAGAAAGAATAGAACTATCCTTATTAAGAGCTTTATATATGTCTTTAGCTTTGAGTTTATGCAATAGATTACCATCCTTCCAGCGAAAGAATAAAAATCTGTGAGAATCCACATCACATCTACGAGGAAGATTAAAAGATCTGCAAGCTCTGGAGATCAAGTTATAAGTGCGCTTATGCGACTCAGACAGATTAAATTTATGTTTGAGATCCTGCCAGGTAACAAGATTATCATTCTCAAGAATATCAATAAAATAATTAATTCCAAGTCTATTCCAAAGCTTAGCAGAACATCCCTGCGTAAGCGCCAAGGGCTTTCCATTATGCATCAAGTTCCACCAGATGGAACGTTCACCATGAATGGTATGACCGCTATCACAACCAGAATTAGAGATAAATCCTCTCACAAGTTCCCAGGCCTTCCATATTGACTTAAAAACCAGAGAACCATGAACAGAGACGGGAAAGGTACCAGCAATAAGGTCAGCAAATGGAAGATTCTTCCAATACTTAGCATGTTTAGGACATCCAGCAAGGATATTATGCCTTAAAGAATTTTCCAAGGCTCTTGACCATGAAAGGCCTAAAAGATCCATTTGGCCGCGAGAGAAATCCCTTGAGTCCTAAGGTCCTTAAGACCTAAACCACCTAATCTCTTATCTATATGACACCAACTCCATCTAACAGCATGTTTTTTCTTATTTCCTTTACCATCAGACCATAGGAATCTCCTGATGGCCTTTTGAATTTCAAAGAGTTGATAATTGCTAAACATCCAAACCGAAGAGTAATAAATACTATAAGAGGAAAGAATCTTTTGGCAGACTTGCACTCTACCAGCAAGGGAGAGAACTTTGTTATCCCACTTATAAAGCTTTTGAAAGATTCTATTCTTAACCCAGAGCCACATCTCCTTGAGAGAGGGGGAAATAGAAAAGGGAACCCCCAAATATCTAACAATTTTATTAGGTCCCCCCCAAGAATAGTTAAATTGTGAGAACCAATCAGGGGGGACCTCATTCCAACCAAGCATAACAGATTTGGATTTAGAAATGCGAGCACCAGAAATGATTTCAAAAAATTCAAGTTTCTGATTAAGATGTTGAATATTAAGACACGATAATTCAAGGAAGAGAGAGGTGTCATCAGCGAATTGGATATTGAGAAGTTTAGAGTTGTCAGGGAGCAGGACACCATTCACTTTGGGAGATATAGTATTATCTCTGAGAATATAAAACAGGGCTTCAGAGGCAATAACAAAGAGAGCAGGAGCAAGAGGACAGCCTTGCCGAATTGATCAAGACAAGGGGATGGGATTAGATAAACAACCATTAATATCTATTCTAGCAGAAGAGTCTTTAAGAAGGATCTGAACAAATCTGACAAATTCATCAGGAAAGCCGAAGGCCTGCAGCATAGATAGGATGAAATCCCATTCAACGCGATCATAAGCCTTTTCAAAATCAATCAGAAACATAGCAGCATTTTGATTGGAAGTCTTGGCCCATTCCAAAGATTCCCAACTGGTAATGAGATTTTCAAGAATGTACCTTCCCTTAATGAAACCAGTTTGTGTGGGGCATATAAAACTAGGAAGCACATTGATAAGTCTGGAAGCAAGGGTTTTAGCAAGAATTTTATATGAAACATTAAGGAGAGTGATAGGTCTCTAATTTTTGATGAGGGATTTATCTCCGTCTTTGGGGATAAGTTTAATAATTCCCATACTGATTGAATTGCCAAGAGTTCCCCGATCGTAAGCCTCAGAGTAAAGCTCAAGCAAATCCTTAGCAATCCATTCGACATTAGTCTTATAGAATTCAGCAGGCAAACCATCCGACCCAGGCGCCTTATCCTTTTTAAGAGCAGCTATGGCATCTATAATTTCCTGAAGAGTAATCCTATCTCTAAGAGAATTGACATCTTTTTCAGTTAATTTTTGAGGAATGCTGGTGTCCTCAGATCTGAACAAGTTCTTGTAATAACTTTCAAAAGCCACCGCAATGTCATTGAAATCGCAAAGTTCCTGATTGTCTATGACAATTCTGTCAATTTTTTCCTTACTCTGCTTAAGTTTAAGATAATTAAAAAAGAATTTAGATCCCTTGTCTCCAAATTTTAACCATTGTTGCCGCCCTCTGATAGCAGCTCCCATGGTTTTAACATGCTAATGTTTCCTTAAGGAATCCCTGATAACAGAGGCCCTATTCACACTAGGAATGGATGAGGGGTTGGCCTGAGCATCCAACTCCGCCAAATACAATCGCTCACTTAATTCATTCTCAACTCTCCTATAATTTTTGGCCTTCCTTTGGCCTAAGGTCTGAAATATAACTCTCCAAGAGGAGACATTCTTATTCCAGCGGTCCATATGCGAAGGAAAGTTATTACTAAGATTAAACATTCTAACCATTTTAATAGCAATGATGGTGTCCTGATCATTAAGCAAGGAGGTATTAAGGATAAATTTATCATTACGCTGGCAAGAGGGAGGGAGAGCATTCCTAATATTAATAAGGGCAATAATAGGAGAGTGGTCTGACAGCGACGAGGGAGAGACAGAGACAGGGGAATGAAGGTAATTGGGGGAAAAGGAGAAAAAATCAGAGTTAACATAAAACCTATCCAACCTGGAGTAAATCCTATTGTGTCCCTGTTGAAAATTACACCAAGTAAACCAAAGACCAGAAGTGTCAGATTTTCGTCCTTCCAAGGGATCAAACAAATTAAGTTTATGTTTAAGTTGGTCCCAATGAGTTTTCTCTTGGTATTTCCAGAGAAAGGGGAGACCACCAAGTTTATCTTCTTGGTTTTCAATCATGTTAAAATCACCAGCCAGAATCCACGGAATGTCAGGAAGGTTAGAAAGCCAATCCCATAGAGCAATTCTGTCCTTAAGATCATTGGGGGCATAGACAGAGCAGACCCCAAACAAAGAGCCATTGAAATCAATTATGACCCACGCCACACGATTATAGGGGGAACTACCAGAAGATTTGATAAACTTCCCCCAAGAGGCATTAATTAATAAGGCAGCACCCCCTTTCCCTTTAGAATGGTTGGTATAAATTTTAATGGCATCCCTCCAGATACAATCCAGAGAAGAATTAAGAAGAAAATTAACTGCTTTAAGTTCTTGCATCATAAAAAAATCTAAATTCTTATGCCCCAAAAGAAATCTCTTAATAATATGCTTCCTATCAGGAGACTCAAGGCCTCGAACGTTCCAAGATATGCATTTCATGATGAAGGGTTCAAGAGAGAGCCAGTACTGGGAGCCGAGATCTCCCCTTTCTTTTTATTCTTGGAGCCAAGAGGCCTGCCCTTTTTCTTATAAGTATTAGAACCTAATAAGGGATCCTCATCCTCCTCTCCAATATTAGATTGAGAAATATCCAACTGAGAATCTAGCATATCAAAATCCCCAATAGTACTCGATCCATACCTTGTCTGGGTCACCATACTATCTGGATTTCCAGAATTCTTCATAAAGCTACTCTTACCCATCTTGTGAGAAGTGGCTTTATCAGAATTTTTATCAGCAAGAATAACTTCAATAAAGTAATCATCCTTTAATTCATTAAGGGTAGACTTGGAAAGGCTGGTGGTATTGCCAGCTGAGGGTGTTGCATTTAGGTTAGGAAGATCATTAACCGCACAAGTATGACCCTCAAACATGATAATATCACCAAACTTTACAATTTGCCTTTCAGATGTGTTCAGATCAATCATATCCTTTTCCACAGAGGGGGCGGCTTCAATCAACAAATTAGGGGAAGCTAAAGTAGCAAATGGGTTAGACTTAGTAGGGGCGCAAGATTGATCAGAAGCCAATTGTTGAGAATGTTTCTTCCTAGGTTTCTTGTTTTTGACCGTCTGGAACCCTTCATTATCTTTTAAATAAACTTTTTGATTCAAAGCGGGTTGTCGTTGCAAATTTTTAGGTTGATTAGATAAGGGATTGACAGAGCTATTCTCCTTAAAATCTTTACCTAGAGCCATAACTGTGCTTTGTTTAGGAGCCGAATTATCAGGAACAATTACAAGTTCTCCATTATTGCCATCGCTAGGTATGTTTCCATGTGTTGTTTCAGAATTCCTTCTACTGATAATTGGGCAATTCTTCCTGATATGCCCTTCCCTTTTGCATAAAAAGCAGGCATTAAGACCCCCTAATATCTCTATTGGGCAGGAAACCACATCACCATGAATTTTCAGAGTAAGCTTCTGAGGAATGTCAACTCCTGGTTTAAGGGAGAGCAAAACCCTAGCATCAAGGTTGGAAACTAGTCTTGAGGTTTGATCTATCTTGATGATTGACCCAAAAGGGGCTAGAAGCTGAGCAATAAATTTCCATAAAAATGGTGGAACCTCTTTAAGAATAAGCCATCTAGGAGCAGACAGGGCTAAAACCTCATCACTAATCGCATCATGAGACCAAGCAAGAGCGAGGTTTTGCCAACATTCCAATACTGTCGTTTGAGGACTTCTATTTGGGCTTCATGAGTGTTAAAGAAAATAATGAATAAACCTTTTTGCACCTGTCTACAGAATGAAATTTTCAATCCAAGTTTGATATTCCATAGATTATGCATCCAATCATCTAAAAATTTCCTAGGAGGGCATTTTTCAACATCCACACATGTGAAAAAAATTGCTATGTCACAGAGCCGAGACTTCTCCAAAGAAATTTTGTTCAGCATGGCGTCGTTAGGAGTGAAAACAAACTCATTCAAAGCTTGGGCAGATTCCTTACCTTCGGTGAACAATCTCTTGCCTCCAACCACCTGCACAAATTTTGCATCAATCGGGACGCCACCGTTTCAGCAAACAATTTCCTCTGCGGTAAGGTCAAAGGACAAGGAAGGCCATCAGAGGGCACAGAGCTAATGGGGATTTCCTTCGGGCTAGCCGAAGAAGAAGGCAAACAATCATCAAATGAGGAGGAGGGAGAAATTCATGCAGAAGAAAACAGAGAGTTTTGTTGATTAAATCCATCAGATCCGGGCTCCATACATGCAATAAATGACAAGCAGATAAATAATAAAGGCAGGTTATGACACCCAAACCAGGCAGGTGGAGGAGCGAATCTCCTCCACGAAAATACGCCAGCACCCCAAATCAGTACATCCTCGGTCGCAGAGCTTGCAGAGCGCTTCGCATCCGTCCCAAATCTATTGTTTGAAATTTTCGTGACTTATCGATACTTTGATTTTTATTCCTACTTTGATTTTGATTTTTAGAATGCTATATTTGTTATTAGTCCCTGCCTATATATAGGCCCGAATTAATGTTCTCGGTGAGCTATTATTTATTTCAATTAGTTTGTCTTGGGAATTAAGCCAGAAGCAAAATAAAAGTTATTTACTTTGGTTTAAATCTTTATGATTTTTTAAAAGTAATTTCTTAAATTTTTTAGTTTTTGGTGATTGCCAATTATATTTTAGCTGTGTTTTTTTCTTTTTTTTAAAAACTGTCGGCCAACAAAAAATTAGTGAAATATTTAGGGGCAGGGTATTCCCCAGAGTTTCTACATGTATGACATTGGAAAAGGAGGATTTTCGAGCGAAAATTAAATTTATTTTAGCATCTCTGTGACTATGGACGAAATATTTAATAAACATTTTCGCAACCTCCATCCGAAATTTATCTTGGGATTCTACTATTTTCATTGCTTTATTTGTTAACACCTTAACTTACTAAAACAATTATTTCAGTAATTAATTCTTATTAAAATTTTATTAACAATATACTAGTACAATACAATATGTATTTATTTTATTAAGTTTTTATAAAAAAGATTATATTACTATTTTGAAAGTTTTGTTTTAAATATTTATATTATATTTTTAATATTATTTTTGTTAGAATTAAAATTACTTAATTAGAACCAAAATTAGTTAATCTTATTTCAAAGAGGTAAAATGTCTAATAGTTTCAATATGTGATAAAAATAAACATTCATATAAAAAGCTTCTCCTCATATTAGTAATGTCCACAAAATTATTATTTTTAACTCAATATTATAACTTATTACTCTCGTAAAAAATTCTAACTTGCATCTCTTGTATTTTTAGGTATTCCTTATTTGATTTGTAATTAATATAAATATTACAATATTTTTTTAACATTCATATTTTATTAATATTTAAAATATAATAGATTTATATATTATTTTTATTAAAATATTTAATAAATATATGAATTTTTGTTATTGTTGAATCTATTGAATTAAGTTTATTTGTATATTTAATTTTCTAAATTTAATTTAATAGGTTAAAATCTAACATATTCTTTTCTTATTATGGCCCATGAGCCTAGATAGCTTGTACAAAATTTCCTCAATTTAATTAGAATATATTAGAATTTTAATCCTCAAAAAATATAAAATAAGAAATTGTGCCTTCCACAAATGATCTTGGAGATTTGAAAAAAAAAAGTTTCTTTAAGTCAAATGAAGTGAACATAATTGTCATCTAACCTAGATGATGATCGTAGAGATTAAAAGAAAGTTGGTTTTAGTTATTTTTCTATATAAAAAAGAGTGATTTCATACTATCTAAATTGAAATTTTGATATAATTTATAATTCATTTTGCATAAAAATTGGTTAGAAAATTTGTAAAATTATTTAAACATAATATGTAGATTACCATCTTCTAATTGTAGTTAAGATTAGTGTTAAAATTGGCTTTAGGTTAAGATTAGGATTAGTATGAAGTCTCAATTCGAATTTGAGTAAATTTTTTCAAAATTTACTTTAATTATTATACAAAATATTTAAATAGTATTTTATAGTTTAGAAATTATTATAAAAATGTCTTAGTGGGTAAGTGCAAGAAGTTGGGTCCCTATATGGCAGAAGTCTTGTAGATTTGGAAAAAGCCGCTCGAAATGGGCACCCATTTTCAAAAAATGTGCACATGATTTAAAAAATGTGCACACGATTTGAAAAATGGGTACCCATTATTTGACTTGTTTCAAAATAGGTGGCTATTTCAAAACAAGTGCCTATTTCTAAATTTGTTAATTTAATTTATTTTCTTTTTTTTAATGGCTAGAAATGCATTTTTATGCACCGATTTTTTTATTTTAAGAAACGGTTGCCCATTTTTTGAATTTGAAATAACATACACACTTTTTTTTAAAAATGAGCGGGAAACACACCGCCAACTCAAATTTCGGTTGAAAATAGGTTTGATTTAGGCTTGGTGGAACCAAGCCTATGCCTTGATCTCCAAATATTTGGTTAAGGCACTAGAATGTCAGATTTTTGCATTGTCATAGTTTTTTGAGGACCTTCCTGATCAATTTTGTTACGAAACAAAAACCCATTAGTTTTCACACTATTATAATTTCAAAAACATTAATTTCATAGTGATATGATTATTTTTTACTATTTTTGTATTATTTATTAATTAAAAGTGGTACCTAAATGTAAAACAATGAAGTTCACTAAAGATTTACTAACTACTTTTTTAGGTGTTTTGGAAAATAAATTATATGGCATCAATCTACATACAATTATGTTGAAGATAAAAAAAATTATTTTGAAAAATATAAAATTTTCATCAAACTATGGTGATCATACACCAAAGATTTTGAAAATGTACTTTATAGTCAATTAAAAATTCACGGTAAAAGCACAATCAGGTGTCACATTTTAGGCTAATTTATTAGCATAGCTGAATTTTAGTATTTCTAACTAAAAATTAATTTTGGTCAAACATATAGTCTAGCTAGATTCATTTTAGCTAAGTTAGATAAGTGCTTTAACTTTTTCAATTGGAAATATCTGTTAAATGCATGTTTTATACCACTTTGGGTCCAATTACCATAAAAATAAAATTATTTCAAAAAAGTGGCATTTCAATAACTCCTAATATTTTTAATGATATTTTTTTTAAAATAAAAAAATACCCTTTTGTAGAGATTAGAGTCAAGAATATCCTCATATAGATTTTATAATATTTTAATTAGACATAGTTTATTATAATTAAAAAGTATTGCAAGTAGGTATTTTAACAATCAAGGAGATGTTGATTCGGAGCAATAAAAAAATAGTAAATCATATTAAATAAATTTGAAAAACACATGGTGCACTAGAGGAGAGAGTCTTCTTAGAGAATATACATTTCTTTTTTTGATTGGGATAGATTTGTTATGAAAAATATGTTTTGAGATGAAAACTATCGATTTTAGTGAGTTAGAATTTGAATTCTTATAAAAAAAGAAATATAGGCCACAAACAAATTTTTATTTCTTCATGCACTAACTATATATGGCATCTATGACATATTTTGAAATTAGGGGAAAAAATATTTATTTACATATAATTTTTAGATGGGAACTAGACCCCTAATTTTTAGCATTTTTCAGCAACTAAAAAATTGTCTTTAAAAATTAAAAAAATATGTCAATTATTATTTTTAAAAATTATTAAAAATATTAATCATAAATTTCATTCATTTTATCACATTTAATTAGTTTACGTCATCTTCAAATTCCAAACATAAATGTCATTTAAATTATACTATTCAAGTTGAACATCTTTGATTTTGTTAGACTTTTCCTTTGTAAAAGGGTGACAACTTATTGTGCTTTTACCCTTCATCAAAAAAATATTTAATACAAAAATAAGAAAAAATATGCTCATTAATCTTTGGTGTCTTAGGTATATTTCCGCATAAGGATTTGCAAAAATTCACTTATTTGTTTCAAAATATGGTAGTCATACATGGCTATGGTATGGTCCTGAAACAAACATTTCAAAAAAGTAATTTTTAAACATTCCTACTAAAAAACAATTTATACCATGTGAATATTTAAATAAATTACATATTTGAAAAGTATACTTTGAGCACTATAGTTTATAGTACTAAAGTTTTCTGAGATTCAATCTCTAAGGGCCTCAAATTTAGATATCAATTGACAGGAAATTTTAAAAATAGGGAAAACACTTCTATTTTTTGCCCAAAAGTGGGACTCAACTTCTTGCAGCCACCCTAGTGCTTTTTTCTTAAAATAAATAATAAATAATGTACAATATACAACCTTTTGTAATACTTTATTTTTTATTTTTTGTTTAAATTATTATCATATTCCTAATATAACCTATATTTATCTAGAAAAATGTTAATAATAAGGTGTAATTCTATTGTAACAAAATCTATTTTGACATATTATTTGTTATCATTTTACAAATATTTATATTTTTATGTTTTGTTTAGTACTATCACAAAATTATTAAAATTATTAAAGATATTAAGAATTTAAATGATTTAAAAATTATTTTCCAATGAAAAAATATTATCATTTTGGACCATGCTTGAAGTTAAGGTTTCAGTAGAATTAGGGTTACAGATAACATTAGGGTTGAATTTGGATTGATGTTGGTGTTCCCAAATTTTGAATCAACATTAGATATAGTGTTAGGGTTGTGATTCAATTACTATTAGGGAAAGAATTAATATTATAATTAGAGTTGATGTGTGCTATATTTAGGTAAAATTATAATCAAGGTTATGGTTCAATCTACAGTGTTAATTATTATCATTATTTCCACAAGGTAGATTTGATTAGATAATGGGTGGTTGGGAAACTATATCTTGGGTATGAATATAATTAGAAGATGGCTTGAAAGTTGATTAATTTTGAACTCCAAACACATTAATCTATCAACTACCTATAGAATTATAGAGCCCAACGACTCTATAGTCCCAACCCTAATTTCCTTTAAGATAGCACGGACATAGAATAGTAGAAGCCCTCCCAAAAGAACAATAATCTCCCACCCACTTGCCAAAATTATTGCATAATGGACGCTAGAGGACTTATGAGGAAGACAAACTGTTCATTTATGTGTATTATGCCATCTAATAAAAATTTATTATCACTATTTCTTTGATTTATGCCTCTAATAAACCTTGTCATAAATAGTGAATTTTTATTTTTGTATATTTTTCATAAATCTTTAAAATATTTTTAATAAGTTATATATTAAATCTAGATGCAAGCAATTTCTCTCTATTGTAGAATCACTACTACATAGAGGGGTATTTAAAGACAATGTTTGAGACAATTTTTTAATAAATTGTCTTGATTTGAGACAAAAAAAAAAATTGTGTATTGTCACAAATATCGTCTTTAACCGGGTGTCTTAAAATATGTCTTAAATAAATGTCTCTGTAAGACAATATGAATCAAAAGTAATTTTGTCTCTTTAAAGAAAATTTCACTTTTGTCTCTTTAGAGACAATATTTCTTTAGTACCAACTATTGTCTCTAGAAAGACAATGTGTTTAAATCCAATTATTGTCTCTAGAGAGACAATATGAAAAACTATATTAAAAATTAAATAAATTTATTTTAAATATTCTTTTATTGTGGTTTTCAACATTTAATATTTCTAAAAAGAATTTATACAATATTCACTGTAATTATTTTTTATATTTTATTTCTTACGAAACACTCAACAAAGTAGCATAAGTACTCACTAACTTGGCTACAAATACCATATTAATTGTAATTATTTCCAATGTTGTGTATCTTACAAAATGATGTGGGAGCTCCTCCACAACAAAAAAAAATCTACCACGGATATGACATAACCGTTATTGAATATTAACATCCATTTCCCTAACACTATAGCCTCATTGTTATGTACTTAAACTGGCCCAAAATCCTCCATACATACATGTACACCAAGTTTAATGGTGTGGCACAAAAGCCCTTGATTTAAATACATATTCTTATGAAGACAACCATAACAAAATGTTTAATTTTGAACATGTTACAGCTGTAATCCCTTCAATGTGCCATATCTAGAATGACCACATGTAGATGCGATTTCCCAGCAATATTTTCCAAACGAACAAGAAGCATGTCATATTCTTCATATTTATCATGTAGCTAAAGGATAGAAAGATTCAACTAAACAAGAATACTCTTTCTAGGGATCCTTTATCATTGTGTAATTTCCATGGGGCCACTCCCAGCTTGCGAAGCCTCCTTGAGCACATAAAACAATTCAAATAATTTCAAGGAAAAAAAAAGCTGTGAAGTATGAAAGGAATATGGTGAAGAGTCGTCAATGTAACCCACCAGTGTTTCCTCTTGAGATGCAGAAATCATGGCAGCTCTATAGGCATTATACACTGGATCATCAGTGGCCTAACATGTAAGGATTTTTGATGGAACCCTCTCAAACTCTAGTCCTGAAAGATATCCGTCCATGCAACCTACAAACAGTATTTTCAGATTATGTGAAAATCAATAATGCAAATGACAAATAATTTGACAAGTCAAACAAAAAGGCACTAACAATCAAATTCATTGAAATAAAAGAACTTGGCCATATTAAGAAACACATATTGTAATTGGTTTGTACTCACCTTCAAGAGAATTTGCAACACCCATAAAGTTTTTCACTATCAGTTTGTGTAGATCTTCTCCTGCCCAAATTGGGTAAATACAACAATTAATTAGAAAAGCAACAGCAGCCCCCAGAACAATGAGAAGAAAGTGTGTTATTTCCGTGTGAATGAATGCCCTGGTTCTATATCCAGATACTAAGATGAAACAAAATGTTATCAGGAACACTCTAAATCCATATTCATAAGGTATCATCTTTGGATGTATAAGCTTAGCAAAAGTGGCAAGTGAACTTGAAAGCAACCAAACATGAGTACCACCAGCAACCTCTGCAAATAAAATTATGTATTACTTCACAAAACAATTATAAAGGAAAGGTCACTCAAGGGATAAACATAATGGGAACAAGAAAATAATAGCATACTTCTCTTTCAATCTGATATAAAGACCATCAAGGTCCATCATTGCCATGTATTTTTGTAAAGGAGCTTGATATTGATGAATAGTATTCATGAGCTTCTTTGCCTGTAGAAAAAGAGAATAAGTACAGAAATCAAATCTAATTTTTTTAACTTTAAATAAAGACAAATCTGATGGAGGAGATAAAAATTTCATAAATGTTGTAACATCCATTAAAAATGTCATTGATCTTCTCTTGGATTCCAATGTTCACTTGTATTAGTTTCTAAGATTTGCTAGGATAAAATAACATCTCAAACATCTGAATAAACACTTGTAGGATTGTAAAATATCCATATTTTAATTGCTCATAGTTGAAACACTTGCTGGGATATAAATTGCTCTTCCTTTACACATACACACACGTCTTTAGCCATAAAACCCAAAAGCAAACTGCCCAGTCAAAGTTTTTAAAATGATAACCATCACTGCCAAGTAATATGACACATAGCTGAGTGTTGCCTCTATTAACAACAAGGACATTCTAGAATGAAACACATAGCTTTTTCATTGGAGACGTTACAAAAAATATCTGAAGCTATTGGACCAAAATAGGATAAGGAATAAATGAATATTCAACTCCAAAAGGTCAAACATATTTAACTCCAAGACTAATAAAAAGGGATTTGCCCAGTAGCAATAACAAAGTCTTTATGAATAAAAATCTTATAGAAATAATGATAAAGGATGTTCTTAGAAAAATATATATATTATAGATTGTAAAAAGTTGATATCTCTAAGCTAAGATTATGTTAGTAGCAAGAAAAGTGGCGATGAATCTACCTGGCAAAAGTGACACTCCAAGGAGTAATGATCTAGTTTTGAGTAATACACACTCACACCCTTACTGATCAAGCTGCACTATCCCTCCTACTCTCCACACTACGAATCCATTGACTCCTGTTGCAACAGATTTCAAAGAGTTATCACAATGTATGCTTGGATTCTTCAAAGACTATGAGCTAAAAGAAGCAAAACAATGGACACTTATTAAGTATCAATTTAACACTTGGGCACCCAACATGCATAATGTTCAAAAAATGTGTATACATTAGTGAGCATCAATATCAATCATTAACAATTTTGCATACCTTGCCAACAAGAGCAAGCCCAATAATTCTATTGACACACGCCACAACCTGCCACAAAACCAAGTGGAATTTAGACTCGTTGAACAAACCAACCATATACTCAAACAACTTTTCAAATAAGTGGCAAAGAGAGTCACTAGTATACCAAAAGAGACAATGCCAGAAAAAATATTCAAGCTTTGCAAGTAGTACCCAACACTTTCAAAGAAGCCAAACATTAGACAAGAATGACAATATTACCTAGATCTCTTGTAGGAAAAAATTGAATTCTCCTCTACTGAATCCCCTATTATTTTATTGTTAAAATGGTAATGATGCATACATGCTCTTTGCAACTTACAAAAAAACAAAGTAGACAGGCTATATACATAGAGTTCATAGACTCTATTACCAACTGAAAGTTCTAAATTGAATACCATAATTACTGCTACTACCAATAGTTTTACATATAAAATGAAGTTTGTTGCATCTCTAAGAACAACTTGTAGCAAAGCATGCATAGCTTAAAACAACACATGCAAAGCCAAAAATAGGGCATGCATAATTTTAATAAATAAAAGGCAAAGTCTTATAAAATTTAATCTATTTTATGTTGTCTTAGGAACTGTTTCTATCCAACCTTCTCGATTTTGTCCTCTTTCTGTGAGGCACTACACAAATTGTGGTTGTGGATTTCTCATTGCATTAAACATCTTCCATATTATTCTTGTCTCCCGTTTGCTTAGATTCAATGATAGTTTCCTGCCAAGGTTCAGGAATGTCAAGTGAATCATTGTGTGCGACAAAACATTCATCAAGTGAATGTGTCTCCTCCTCATGCTCGCTACCAGATGCTTCAATTGATGAATTTGATTGTTGGGTTTCCTATAAAAAATAAAATTGAACTTGTTAAAACATAATACATCCAATTAAACTATTCCATAAGTCATAAAATATATTAATTACTTACCTCAAATTGATGACCAGTGATTAATTTATCCCCTTGATCTATCATACATTGTCGAAGGCCTTGGGAACCATGTAGGAGAGCATACTTTAAGTCCTCCTCTGAATCTTCCTTTTCAAATTGGTGAACCTATATTAACAAAGATAACCAAATTTATAAGGTACAATGACACATACAATACAGTTAACTTACAGCGTTTTTTTATTGAAATAGAAAATATAATATATGAAATATTCACTTACCATGCCACCACGAATGCTATTATATCCACCAGATCCTAATTTATGAGATCCAATCCTTGACACCCGAGCTTGAGTTGCATTCCTTGTATCTCGAAGACGTCTTTTACCTCCTTGTATAGATGTCCTGTAGTTTGGATTATTATGTGCCTTCCTCTTAAACTTGGCATCTTTCACAAGTTCATCCCACGTCCCTTGGTCTGTGATCCAAGCTGGACATGGATACTTCAAGTCTTTTGTCAATTTTGACCTTAGATTATCTCGTTTAGAGTGAATGTACTTACATGCAATATCTAGAATAATATCTTTATTAAAACCATGATTACCAAATGTTGTTATGACATCTTTAAAGAGTTCTTCCTTTTTAGCATCGGTTTGCTTCGTCCAATCCATTTGGATAGTATCTCCAAATAAGTGTTCTGCACGATGATAAATAAAGTGAAAGAATTTTAAGCCCATTTCATCCTTCAACACATTCCCTACTGAGGTGAGCAAGATTGTTACTTCCTGTAATCCTTTTGTAGTTACTAAGGAAATAGTTGTAGTCTTGGGGGTTGAGGTAAATGCCCTTATAGGCACATCAGTCACTTGGTCATTTGTTTCCTGTATGTACAATGAAATTATGAAATCGTTAAAAATCCAAGCAAAATATAAAACTACTGTCAAATCAGAGACAAGGGTAAAAGACATTATTCATAAATGAGATCAGAGAAATGAAAGAAAAGATAATGCTAACAAATAGAACATGGAACATTGAACATGAAAATCATCATGATGATCTAAAAAATAGTATTGAAAACATCATTGTTGTTATCAGCAATAAAGGGATAGTAAGATCACAACAATGCTATCATAAGGAGACCAATAAAGCAGTAAGAAAAAGGACCGTTGATCATAAGGGATTGCTTCAAAGTATAGATCCCTCTATTTAACCAATAGAGAAGAGAATGTAATAAGTAATAATAGTGAGAAATGACTTGGACAAATGGTTACTTATAACAGCATTGATTTGTATTCCAAACGTCAATAATGCAGTCAAACAACAACCATTTATAAATATTGATCTAACCATATCAATGAATAGCATATGGTAACAATTATAAAGAAAGATTGATTGCTACACAAAGGCAGAGGTACTTATATAATGTCAAGATAGATAATGAATGGAAATAAATGCAACAATGATATAAAGACAACTAATGATAGTGATATCTTATGTGACATGAAAATAGTGAGTATCATGTTTAAACGGTGAATAAGATAGTCATGATTACATTTAAAAATTTGTGATCTATGACGTTCAAAGTTCAAACTAATACTTTAATATTTAAAGAATTCAAAAGTTATAAAAATTGAAATCTAAAATGCTGACAAAATATATGAACTAGGTAGGAACAAGAGATTTGTTGTGGAGGACAAAGAGATGGAGATCAAGGCCCTGAAAAGTGCCCTGGAAAAAGTTACCCTAAAAATATAGGAGCTCCAAAAGAGGCTGAAGAGGATTCAGAAAGACAATTTCAATGATGAGCCAATAGTTAAATTACTGGAGTTCAATATGCTCAATGCCAGAGAATCTGCAAAGAGTTTTACAGAGTGTTTGATTTATTTCATGAAGCATGCAAAATGGGATCTGGAAGTAGCAACCAATTCTATAAAACCAGGAGTGAAGTACACCAATCCTGCCCATAGGAAGCTTGCATTTGAATCATATGTCTACTTGAAAATGTTCTAGGGATTTGAGAATGAGACCTTTTATCTGATAGGCTCTCTGTCATGCATCATGGATGTTGAGAAATAGAGGAAGGACTGCTTTCAATAGTTTCAGAGCATGCAGAATGTGGAGCCTTTTGAAATGGTGTCTATAATGCCAGATTGCTTGTTTGGGAGGTTTTTTTTGAAGAAGTTTTTGGAAAATCTAGGTTCTGAGCACAACAGTAGTGAAAAGAACAATACCAACCAGATTATGAAGCTGAAGGAGCCTAGCAAAAATGTGGGATTTACAGTCATGCTAGGGTTCAGACATGGGAACAAGATTCTTCTCAGAAGTCTAGTCTATGCACCAACTACCCTTGCCGATTCTCTGGTAACATGAATGCATTTTTATTGTGTTGATTTTTTCTTCCATATTTCAGATCAAACTCTATGATCTTCATTAGAAACATAAGAATACATTTTAATGATTTTCTCCCTTTGGAATACTATGTTTTTCTCATGGGTTTTGCAGTAGCTTGTTCACTGTAAATGCTATGACATTGAATTAGTTATGGAATGTACAATTTATTAATGAATAAGTGAAGACATATGGGCCAGGTCTAATGTCCATTATAGAAGTATAAATTCCTGTAAGGCTTTAAGGCACTGTGCAGGTATATCTGACTTTAAGGCATTTTGGTTTGGAATCTGAATTGTATTATTGAGAAGCAGATCGAGAATTTTTTGGCTCGATCCTTACCCATCCTAAATAAAGTTCTGTTAAGTTATTTTTTTAAAAAAAATACTATAATATCTCTAGGTAATTTTACCTGTTCATCTGAGGTCGGCCCTAGAGTCTCCAACAATGCCCTTTCCCATAACTGGATTTGTTTAATCATTTCTTGTCTGATTTAAACATTTTCAGGAGTATCCGACAAAAGCCTTAGCATTCTTGATTGCAAGTCTATATTACTCCTCAAGGAAACTTGTTCTGACGTTGGTGGGAGAATTCTAACTGAACCCACATTTGATGTGCTCCTAATAGGGGCATGCATTTCCAGTTCAACAGGGATGTTAGGAACATCAGTGTTTATTGAAGTGGGCATGCTATGCGGTTTTGCACTTGATGCCACTCTTGTGATTGGTGTTTTTGTTCTAGATGTAGAGGGCATCCCATGAGCCTCTATACCAATAGATTGTATGCTTGTTGGATTAGTCCTTGAAATATTCTACAAGTATAAATATAAATATTTAGATGGTATAATAAGTGAAAATAATGTAATCAAGCTTACACAAACACATGATTGAATCTTACCTTTGGCATAACACTAGCTATATTGGAGGGCATATCTGGATCCTGCATGCCAACAAAATGCATGCTCAATCTAGTGTAGAAATTCCTTGTAGTAAAAACACAAATATCAACAAATACATAAAGTGAAATAAGGTTATTATATGCACAATAATCTTGATCAAATTTTACCACTGGCATAATACTAGATGTACTAACATATGTGATAGGGGCTAGAATGACTTTAGAGATGGCCTGTATTCCACAGACATAAATTAACAATATATAATAGGTAACATATGATAATTAAAATTAAAAAAAAAACTTTCAAGCTTACCTCTTGCACCATCATAGTTATCTGTTGCCCTTGTCCATTTTTTAACATTTCAACTAAAGCATTTAAAATCAACAGGTCCCCCATAGAAGAATTGGTAGCACCCTTGGCCACATTCTTTAAAAAGTGCATAATAACAATAAAATAAGAAAATATTTGTTAGAGATCATATGCAAGCAATATTAGTAACACAAATCGAATTCACTTCCACATGAACAATAACATACACAAATTTCATTATACTTCAGTACATTAGAAAGCATAAACAATACTCAACATGCAATTTTTTTTAATTTTATGATATTATGTTTCTCTTGAGGAGGTGTTGATTGCATTAAGTACCTAGGTTTTGGTTATGTAAAGTTTCTCAAAATTTCAATTAAGGAATTGGGGAGCAGTAATCATGTACCTCCACCAAATAGAAAAGTGTCTTTCACATAAAATCTTAAAGATGTAAAAAATAAATAAATGAAACAAAAACATATCCAATTGAAAAAAAAATCAAGTTATATGCATTGACATTACAAACATCCAAGAACAAAACATTCAAATTACAAAATGTTTGTTACATTTTCTGTAATAATAAAAACTCAATACTGAAATAGTTAATAATATTGTATTAAATCCTTACAACCATTTTAAAGTGAACGTGGTGGTGATCAAGCAATGTCATCCTCACATGAAATGTCCTCATCTGATGACATATATACCCCATCATTAATGGGCCCTAAATCGACAAATAAATTAATACTACCATTTTCATGGTCTTCATCACCCTCAACTACAAGTAAATGAAAATCAATAAAGTCATCATCTTCATGGAATTGCTGCTCATTTTCTTCAGACACTTCATTAAACTCATCACGATCTTCATCTTGGTCATATGCATCATTGACAATAAAATTTTCATCATCACCATCTTGGTCATCTATTTCTTTGGGTGGGACTTCTACATCTTGAAGTAAATCATGGTCCTCTACTTCTTCAACAAATGTTACTCTTCATCCCCTTGGATCATAATCAATCACAAATGACCAATCAAGTTGTTCTAAATTTGGAATGAGAAATATTTGGTCACATTGATTTGGAAACACATAAGGTTCAGAAGTGGCTTCAAACCTAGATGTATTTGATCATATGGAATCCATTGTTGTGTAGAAAGATAGTTCTTTCCTCACCCACTTTGATAAATTTGTACCACTCAACACGAAAAATAACTTTCTTGAAAAATATAAAATCAAGCTCTATAATAACTTCAACAATCCATAATACCGAAGTGTGCTTGTGATTGGTTGTCTATCATTTGCATGTGAACGACATTCCACCTCAAATGATGTTGAAACTCCACAATCATATTTTTTTCTCTTCTCATCAACTTTTCTGATGCGAAAATGATGACTAAAATTCCACATTCCTTTGAAATATGTTATCTGAATTCATATAAATATTAACTAATTAGATTCAAAGTTAGAAAAGCTAAAAGACAATTTATAAAATCTCCAATATGTTAATATATATGTATTACCTCCCCATTTATAGATCCTTTAACGAAGTTCAATTGCTAAGCTGTCACTCTATTCCTCCTTTTTGTTGCCTCATATTCAATATTAGCCTTTAGCCAATTCCATGAGCATCTCTCAGGCCATTTTCTTTTATGGCTTATAGGAAGTCCTCGAGCAATATTTTGACCATGTGTATTATATATAATGGCCCATGCCTTTTCATCCTCTAATTTCTTTTGTTCAGTGTACTTCTCCATCCATTCCAACATAAAGTTAGAATTGTATGCAATGTACAAATGTAATGCCTCCCACTCCTTAGCATTTAAAATGAAAAATAGAATTCATCAATGAATTAATAACTATTTAAAGCTATTGTTATGAAATTGAAGATAAAAATAACTACTTCCAATATTTTGGTATACCTTTTATCCTCTTTGAAGTCCCTTGACCCTCTAATTTTTCTCCTTCAAATGATTGAGGTTGGTTATAATTCCACAATCGCAGAGCTTCAAGATGCAACTGAGGTAAGTGCTCACTCAAATGAACCATTGCTTGAAAAACCATGTACCCCTCAACCATTGACCCTTCTGGTCAAGCCTTTTGCCTCCAAATTGCTTTAAGACCTTCATATATCTTTCCACAAGCCACATTGTTCAAATATGAATAGGGCCACACTGTTCAATCTCTTCTACTAGGTGTACAAGGTAATGCTCTTGAGTATTAAAAAAGCTTGGTGGGAAGCACATTTGAATGTCACACATCAAAAGTGAAATATTCCTCTTCCAATACTTCAGTTCATTTGGATGTATCTCTTTAGATGAGACCCACCTACAAGTATTAACATGTATTACAATAAAGACTTGTGATTTCTTCATAACTGAAAGTATAAACTCATATAAAAGCATAAGAAATGATGTACTTCAACTTATAAGAGTCATGGAAGAGTATACACAATTGATTGAAAATACCTCAAATATTTGGATAATTTGTAAATAGTTAATGTGACATCATGATCAAAAGTGTTTGGTATTGCTGCATGCAACACATACTGCACAAACATTAACAAATAACCACATTAAAATATGCATGGACTAATATTGCCACTAGGATATACAAATTTCTAATTATGCTTCCCACAAAACTAATGCACTACAGAGTTACCTTTATCCAATTGTGCCAGTCATGTGTTTTTAAGCCTGAGAACTCTGATCCATCTCTTGTGAATAAGTTTTTCAATGTCGCACCAAAGCCAGAAGGAAATCTTATGCTTTTCATTGTATCTATGATGTTTTCTTTCTCTTTTGATGTAAGAGTCCATGGAGCATGAACATATGAGTTGTTCTCACGAAACCACATGTTCGGCATGATATTGGCAACTTGGAGGTCCTTTCGTAACTTTATTTGTGCTTCAACATTGGTTCAGTTAGATGTTTCCACAAGCACTCTGCCACATTTTTCCCGATATGCATGGTATCGAATAGGTGGGCTAGTGGGATATATTTTTCCATCACTAACTATTTTAATCTTTTCATCATAATACCCATATGAAATATTACTCTATGTGTGACCTATTAAAATGTATTTTAGTGTTTCATTTCATTAAAATGATGTACTGCAAGTACAAAAAATAACAACATAAATACTTGCTCCACCATTTCGTATGGATGCCAAGAAGATAGTCTAATAGAAAGCTACAAAGAAAAGTGTGTGGACGCTAGTTATGATCATTACATAAATAGCTGTTGAAACATATGAAAATCATGTATCCCCAAAAAAAGTAACACTCACCCAAAATAGTGGAAAAGAGAACTTTTATACACAAAATCTTCAATTTGAGCTTTATAAGAACCCTACAAAAACCAAACACTAGTCAACAAGATGTATCATACTTTAACTAAAAATAGGTCCTAAAGCTATCACACCAAAAACATGTCATTGAGAACAAGTCTTATTGAAAAAAGGGCCACTAGTGTTGCAAGCCACTGCTCAAGATAAGTTTGAAATCTCTAAGTAGAATTCTAAACATAATATCTAATAATAAAACATATTAATGAAAAAAATTAGTTCATTAATCAAAAAGAAAAATTATGAATTGTTAATTTATAAATTGAGTAAGAATTTTCCTTATTGTATGCTTGGGATTTGATCTATATGAAATTTTCCAAACAAGATATTATAGCCAAATAATTGTATCAATCAATTGTATATTGCAAAACGGTAATATGCAATGATGAAATAGAGATATATAATGTAATGAAGTGAGGTGCCAAATAATGGACTGTGAAGATGAACATACAAGGTACTGCTAAGAGGTCAAAGAATACCAAAAGTGTTAAAAAAAAGATGAAGAAGCAATAATGGAGAAGCACCCATGATTACATGAGAGCATGGGGATCTTGATAGTGAACAAACAGTGGATTGGCAAAGTGAGGGCCAAGCTGTCATGAAGATCAGAAATGTGTCATTGACAACAGAGGTACTAAACAAAGATTTAAGCACTGTTATATAGAGTGCATAGTCGATAGTTATTTTCATTGCCTTTTAAGAAATAAAAGATTTAAAAAATGAAAAAGACAGATTAACAAAAAATAAGGCAACACCTCTTTGGCCAAATTTGGGAGATGCCAAGTTTAAAGAAGGTTGCAAAATTTGTATATAGATCAAATTTGTATCCCAGAAACTAGAGTGTTTGCATATGGGACAAGCAAGGAGAGAGTTACAGTGCCAGGTCCGACAATTGAAACCTTGCAAGGAGTCGAGACCTCTGTAAGATGGGAAAATCATCTGCCTTGTCGACATATTCTGCCCTGGGACTGCACGCTTGCAACTGCCATACCCAAACATGGTGCAGGGGTTCCCACAGTAGTTCACCTGCATGGTAGGGTTGTGGAGCCTGAGAGCAATGGGAATTCCATGGCCTGGTTTACAACAAGCTTTAATGACACCGGTCCTACATGGAAGAAAATTAATTACACTTACCTCAATGTTCAACAGCCAGGAAACCTATGGTACCATGACCATGCCTTGGGTTAATGAGAGTGAACTTTTTAGCAGGATTGGTGGGTGCCTACACAATTCGTAGCCCCTCCATTGAGAAGCCCCTGAAGCTTCCGAGTGGCCCATATGACCGCAGTCTTGTTCTCTTCGACCACATTTTCAACAATGATGGATCTCTTTACATGAACTCTACAAGAAACGATCCTTCCATTCATCCCTAGTGGCAGGTAACCCTTAATACCCTTTATGACTGAATTATGTGTATACTTGTTTATTTAGGAGGGACAAGAATATTATAGATCAATTAAAAAAATATGTTGTTTGTGGGATGGATGTAGCCACAATACTTTGGAGATGTGATTGTAGTGAATAGGAAGACATGGCCTTTCACGAATGTGTAGAGAAGAAAATACCGTTTCAAAATTGTGAATGCAACCAATGCTAGATACTTTACATTGGCTTTAACTAACCGGCTGTGTATGATACAAATAGGATCAGACTCTACATATTTACACCGACCTGTAACTATCAAGAAATTAGTTCTATGCCCATCAGAGATTGCAGACATAATCATAGATTTTAATAAATCATCTACCAATAAGGCCATCTTAACAAACAGTGCACCATACCCATACCCTAAAGGAGCCAAAGTAAATGATCTAAACAACAAAGTTTTGAAATTTGTCATTCAAAGCATGAACTCCAAAGTTGTTGATGAAGGCATTCCTAGGACTTTGGTTCAGAATCCTCCTGCCAATAAGAATGACTCTATACAAACACGATACATTACCATGTATGAGTATAATACTACCAAGACTGGAATGGAAACAAGTATGCGCTTCAACAACCTAACGTATGATGCCCCTGACACTGAGACACCTAAACAAGGAACCAACGAGCTGTGGCATATTATAAATCTCACAATGCATAGCCATACTCTCCATATTCATATTGGTCTGTTTGTAGACCTGAAGCAGACATAATTGTTAGACATGATGGACTTTCAAATGTGCATGGAGATGATGAATGATGCAGTGATGTGTGAATTAAAAAAGTATGCCAAGGGAAAAGTGATTCCAACCCTTGCTAATGAAGGGAATTGGAAGAATGTGGTGAATATTCTTTAAAGACAAAAAAATGTGGTGAATATGTTGCTTTAGACAAAAGAAATCAATATTCTTTAAAGAATCAAAGCAACAAAGCCAACACAAGGTATTCCTGTAGATATTAATAATGCTCTGTAAAGTCATTAATTATGAATTCTGACAAGTATTATGCAAGTTTTAGAATTACAAGTGTGAAAGAAAATTACTAAATCATGAAGATAGAGTTCAATAACCTGCCCATTTTTAAGTTTTATCTACCTAAATCAGAAGCTTGTAGTAGTTACCCATAATATTTCACTATCAATGTGTTAAACAATCTCATAAATTTACAAATGTGTTTGGTGTAGTGAAAACTAACTTGATAAAATAGATACCTTATCGTGACTTTCTGCATATGCAACACATTTCTCAGTATATCTCCTATTTGTTATGATTCTATCATCACTAACCTCTGCTATCTTCCTGGATATATACCAACATATATCGATAATTGCACAAAATGACTTCTTTTGATTTCAGTGAAACAGTTTATATAATGCACTTGTGTTAAGAAACAAAGACATGCTAATAAAAAAACCATTTATCAATCTCACTAACATTGGCCATTTCTCATACCTACAAATTTAAGGTACATACCTTATGTCACTTGTTGTGTTTTGCAAAGCTTATGTCAGATTGCTAGAGTGTAGAGCCTGAGAAACAATCTCAAAACATTAAAAAAAATTTAACTGGGACTGTCTTAACTATGACAATTTGACAGAGATAAATAAGAATATAGTCTGCAAATGCACTTAAAATCCTTAACATGTCATCCAAATGGTCATTTACATTTGTCTCAATCTTATCTCACCCTTTACAATGTAGTGATTAGGGGCTCTAAGCAATACAGTTAGTGCAAGTCACTGAAAATAGTTATAGAGAATAAAAGAGAGGATGAACAAAACAATGAGTTAACTGGTAAGAAAAAATCTCATACCACAGTCTTCCATCTAAATGAATGGTACTTGAATATAAAAATGTACATAATTGATTTTAGACACTGTAAATCACTTGACTTTGCAATCATAGAAAAATGTATAGCACTGTGTGGGTAGAGAGAATATGTTGCTTTAGGCAAAAAAATCAATATTCTTTAAAGAATCAAATCAACAAAGCCAAGACAAGCTATTCCTGTAGATAACAATAATGCTCTGTAAGGTCATTAATTATGAATTCTGACAAGTATTGTACAGGTTTTAGAGTTACAAGTGTGAAAGAAAATTACTAAATCATGAAGGAGAGTATGCAGAGAAATCCTGGAAAAATAAAAATCCAGCAGGCTATATAATAAAAAAGTCTGCAGAGAAATCCTCGAAAAATAGCAGACAGTTGGCAAATATGTATTTGCAAAAAATAATACAACTTACATTGGACCTCCCTGATCCGAGTGAAGTGGAATCAAGGGGGTTTTTGGATCATCACTTGGGAGTGTTCCATTCAGAATCAGAAGCAGATGAAGAGGATGACTTTGTGCCAGAAATAGTAACAGCTTACAATTCTTTATTTTCTCTTGACAGGGTCTGGGGATATGAACCCGACTTCAAAGAAATGCTTGGTGTTACGATAGGTAAGATTTAGGTCGAGATATGAACCAAAAATAAAATTCAAAAAAGGTTTTATGTCCACTTTGAATGGAGCATCTGATAGATACTATTTTTTTCTTATAGAAGATAGTACTTCAGCAGGGACAAGACAACCAGAACCGGGAAACACAAGAAGTTGATACAAAACAACTTGCGATAGTTGTGCAAAATGCAATTGAAACAAGTAATTATCACTATTCACATTCACAATATCTTCATATCAAAACGAATTTGTTTTCTCATTTTGATCTCTAGAATTGGCATTAGGTTTAAGGTTTCAAACAAAATAAAAAATTTTAGCACAAATGTGCTTATGGCGTAAGCAATGTTTAAGAACATTATAAAAAATTGCCTTTTGTTATCTACTATTATAGTATTAAGCATCGAGTTTTCGATTTAATGACAGATGGCAGTAATTCACAACAAAACAGTCTCGTTCAAACAAATCCTGAAATAGATGCTCCTTAAGAAGGAAATGTATCTGAAGGTGATAATAGTAATACCCAACAGCAAACTACAAATTGAATTACAAACTAATATGCAAACGATAAATTAATGATATCTTTGGTTTAGTTAATTCTTATACTCAAGAATAAATATGTAATGTTTTGATTCAGGTGATCTGAGTTTAAGTGACTTCATTCCTATAAGGCAGCTGTTGTTCATGACATACAGTAAAAGAGAGCAAATTGAATTTGATTATTTTCATAAAATGGCTACGGATTTCTGAAAATTGCCTCGAGAGTGGAAGCGTCTGTTGAACTACCATCGGCTGGTGTGGAATATCTTTTTGATAAACAATGAAGCCAACCATTTGGATGGGTGTCAAGTTCAGTAGATTACGTGGATATTTATATGTTGGGAATGGGAGGAAAATATAAATATCCTAGTAGAGGTGTATACATCTGTCCTCTTTCGTAGACAAATAATATCTATTTTATATCAATTTAAGTCTATATAAGTAGGTGGATGCCCTTAGAATAATCTATGTTATCACTATTTTTTTCCTCGTTTTTGCAGAACTGGGATAGACTTCCTACTCTTGAAGAAGATGAACCTTCACTACGAATGATCGTGAATCATTTTATAACAAATGAAATGTGGGTTATTGCAGACAATAAAACTTTAGAGGATCCTCTAAACAAAGTTAAAATGCTGCCAAATCTGCAAAAAGATGGGAAAAAGGAGGGAGCTGCCAGGAACAATGAGGATCTTGTAAGTACCAACTTGGAAGCATCGAATTTGGATGTTTCTCAAGATCAGTCGATTGCATTGACAGAGCCCCAGGGAGATGTCTCTGATACTAGAAACTATTTTGATGCTGGAAATAGCGTAGGAAAAGAGGAATTAGAGGAAATTGTGAATGAAGAAGTCAATTCAAAGAAAACATTAAAAGATGAACTCGATGTCCTTAAAGAAGGAATGAAAGAGCTGTTGGGTTCCCTGAAGGTTGAAATGAGGGAGCAATTGGATAGAATGGGGAAGCTACAAGAGCAATCAGATAGAATTGAGAAGCTGCAAGCAGAATTGAAAGAGCAGGTGGATTCTATAGCCAAGCAACGACAAGTCTGGTGGAATGAGAAGAACACCGACGAAAAGAAGTTGAAGTTAGAAAATTGGAGGAGATTGACATTTGCATTATAGAGATATGATGTCTCAATGAAAGGGATTCGAGCTTTTCAAAGGTTTAGATTTTATTGTGTGGCTGGGCATCTCACATGGCCATTGCCTAATAGGAAATATGTAGATATTGTTGGTAAATGATCTGAGCCAACTAGTTTGCATGTGTTATTTCCAAACTGTTAAACAGTTTTTCATCATGCAATAATGAACACTATTAAATTATAAGATGCAATACTGAAGTTAAATCTTCTCTAGTAAAAGTATGCTAACCTATATTCTTCAAGTGGAGTTGAAGGGTCTGGCTTTACAACTTCTAGCTGCAATTTCAATGCATTTGCAGATGACTCTCTTGGATGCAATCTTGAATGATAGTCGAGCAATACCTTTAAAAAATAGAATTAGGTTAGAAAATTTACATGCAAATACAATCTACAAGGCACTGGAATGTAGAGAAATATAACATATTATTATCATATTATTATTAACAAAAGGAATTTTCAACTGGTACCATAAAAATAAGAAGCTTTTTAAACTAAGTTCATGGAAGGTATTCTGTCATGCGGATTACAGAATTTTCAACTGGTACCATAAAAATAAGAAGCTTCTTAAACTAAGTTCATGGAAGGTATTCTGTCATGCGGATTACAGATTTGTTGTATCATTGTTATTATTTTTGCTTACTATCAGATTAATTAAACTTTGCAAAATGAAGAGTCAATCTATGTTAATTAATTGTTATAATATCTCTGCTTCAGATTGGTATACAAGTGACTTTTAGTTGATTTTACTCTATATGGGGTGTAACAAATATTCTAATTGAATAAATTTTCATTTGTGAATCATTATAGTTTGACATGGTATGTTCTTTGTTCTGCTAAATTTGCTATATATAGCTTTGCATGGTATGTTCTTTGTTCTGCTAAATTTGCTATATATGGTTTTGCTAAATTTGTGAATCATTATAGTTTGACATGATATAAAATACTAAGTCGATCATATGTCATCAGCAACTATTATGCTTATTTCTAATAAGGCTTAAACTTTGTTAAATTACATTATTTCTTTTTGTGGACTCTACAGATTTATGTCAGAACAACTCTCGGTAATAAACATAGAATATCATCAAATGTAGCACAAGACAAATTTACTTCTACTGTTATAGATTGAGAGGCTCTAGAATGGAAACCAGAATGAGATAATACTAAAATAAATTAGTAATTAAAATGTTTGCAAGTGTAATTATGTTGAGATTTGATTGTAAAATTTTTTACACAGTTACATATTTAAAAAGATTTCAAGTTTTTGAAATATCATAATGTTAATATTAATATTCAATAACTCGCTGGTAACATAGATTGAAGCTATCCATTTTATCATATAATTACTAAAATAATAAATTATTCTTTCTTTATATGGCACATGATGTAGATGCATAGCAGTAGTGAGACTGGACTCTAGGTCTGGTGTTGCAGACACAAGGATGATGTCCTCTTTTAGTAGCCCCATTCGATATTCTATATGCAACATGCTTTCCCACAATAATCTGTTTGGGGGCACGTCTGCAGTAGGGGAGGGGATAACTATTGCTGGTGCAGGGGCCAAAGGTTTCAATATTAAAGAAACCCCCCCCCCCACTATAGTTCCAACCCCACACATGCCCACCCCCAGTATATCCCGGGCCCCTACTATTCTATCTACGGGGCAAGTTTCTACAGAATCTGATGCACCGGAAGGGTTTGTTTCAATAGACATACCTTCCCTCCTTTCTCCAGGAATTTTCTCCCCAGGGCTGCCAAGAAAAGTTGTGCCGATCCCAAGTTTTGTCAGCCAAAAATCAATGAGAACCAAGAGGTCCATGTTCATGACAAGGACGCTCATATGTTCGTCTAGAGCTCCATGCTTCTCTTGACAATACCAACAAGCCCGACATAAAGAAGTAAGACAAGCCATTTCCCCTGCTCACGACCAGGCTCTCTCCCACAACGGCATACTAAAAGGTGAGCATTAGCGATGGCTTAGTGAAGAAATCAAGCCACCAATCAATCTTGTTTGTGTGTTTTATAATCTCTTTATTTGGCTAGGGAAACCAATCTCTCTGTCCCTGTCCTAGGTCCAGCAGAGCGGAGAGAGGTGTTATATGAGGAGTATGGGCATGAAGAAGATTTCAGATTCGGGAACAAACTAGGTGGAGGAAGGCCTGTCTCGTGAGAAAGAAGAACCAAGGTTGTCCAAATTTGGGTTGAGTTCAACCGCAGAGCTTCACCCCAAGAGCCAAGAGGCTCAACCCACGAAGCTGATGCCTCCTGTCAGTGTCATGACCCGCCTTATCCTCATCATGGTCTGGAGAAAACTCATTCACAGTGAGCTTTCTGAGTGGACCAACTATAATGGCACTCGCCTCCCTTGCAATTGGGCTCAGAGGCATATGCAAAGGGCTCAATGGCCCCTGTGCGTTCACATGCGTACCGCCTACCTATTCCATTTAACTGCATGGCAAAAAGCCTCAAAGAAAAGTGCCCTCACAGATCACATATAGGGGGGTCCGGGAAAGATGGTCGAACCCGATTTCTTGTCTTGCATCACCCAGATAGCAGAACCGAGCAAGGAATAAAAAATTGTTTAACATATATTATATGATACCCACATTACAAATACAAAACAAAAGAGATCTACAGGGTACTCAGAAGAAATTTATTACCTGTTTGTTGTACATATCTGGATTTCTCTCCAAGAGGATTGAACAGATGCCGAATCGCAGTGCAAACAGGTTGAAGAAGACATATAGGGCTTTGAAAAAGGAACCCTGATCAATATATAACCAAATAATAAACTGACTTCCTGCCATACCCAATTTTATAACCTTTCCTGTGGCTGTTCCCACGGCTATTGAGAAGTGCATCACGATGATGTCGCCGCAGCTGTTGGTAGTTGCTAACGAATGAAGTAGCATCTGTTAAGGAATGGAACAGCAGCAAAGATAAAGAAAAGTAAAGTTGTATTTTAGGAAAAGTGATTTTTCATATTGTCTTAATTTGAGACAATTTAAATATTAAAAATAAAATTAAAATATAAAAAATGTGTTTAAGACAAAGTTAACTTTTTGTCTTAAATTAACGTTTTAAACAACACTATTGTGTAGTAGTGAATGTGTGGACCTCATGAGCGCGGACATCATCGACCCATTCAAAAGATTTAGTTTTTGTTTGGACGAACTATTTCAAAAGAGAAAGACAAGTTTGGAAACACATTTAGATTTCTTGAATCAAGTCACAATAGAAACTATAATTGATTTTAAATTAGGAAACAAAATGGTACCTTGAAAAAGCTTATCAATTATTTAACTCAATACTTCGATCACACAAATCTAATGTTTCATGATGCTTCTCTCTCTTGCATATTTGTTTCCCAAATCTGGATTCTAGACTAAACATTGTCGTTGTAGATGTATGTCGTGTGTGTATTCAATGAGTTCATTTCTATTCAATTTTTTAATAATTTAAAAGTATTTTTTTTCCATTACAAATAATTACCGCTATCATTTTAACATTATGTGATTTTGTACTACTTATATATGTAATTAGTTTTTACCACTAATATATGATCCAAGTGCTAGTTTTAATTTTTTTCTAAGGTTTTGATTCTTTTATGCTACATACATATCTTTCTGATTATTTCTCAATTTTAATTAAGAGTGAAACTAGAAATGAAAAGTTAGTGGAGATCTCTAAAAAATTAATTCACACAATAGGAAAAATCACAATATTTCCTTTGGTTTTTCATGTATCTCTTGATGTTTGAATGCCCCCACAACACCAAAAGAAGCATAAGGACTCCTTGGGTCAATCATTGGCTTCATTTTCCTTTTCTCAATGTATTTTTTTGAGTCTTTCCCAATTACAACCTTGGGGTTTCACAAGCATGTTCTTTGTTTAATGATGTGAAGGGAAAAATGTATTACCCGTAGCTCTACCCTCTTCCTTTACAACCGGATGAGACTTGAATGATTCATCTATAAATAATTTTTTTTAGAAACCTTTGTTCAAAATTCTCTTTGATAGATCCATAAAAAATGATTTGTGGGAACCAAAACATAAAACTATACCCTACCCATGGTGTAAAAAAAAAATCCAAATTTTCATCCACTTGCTCCTAGTTCTACTTGGTATACTCCACCACCAAATTTTCCTACTAGCCATTTCACAAACTTATCTTTCCCTGTGGTAGAAGTGGACACATTTCCAGAAGATCTGGAAACCTACTTTTCTAGTTGGATGGCTAGAGTTCCCACATTATCTATGCCTCTGATAATAAATACAGTCTACCACTTCTAGATATCAATAGCGTCAAACGTTGGAAGTGCGGTTAGGAGCACAACTGATAAACTGGTGGCTTCCTTGAAAGGAAAATTATTGGGCTTAAAATTGAACATATGTTATTCAACCATTTACTTTGCCAAAGTACTCACCTGCTTAGTGTTTCCCAATATGAAATATTAAATTTCACTGTAAACTTTGTCACCCTTCTTAAACTTTTACATGCCATCACCCATGTCAGCAATGATTCCTGCTAAATCACACCCCAGCACGATCGACGAAACAAAGAGAGGAAATTTTATGTACTTTTAGTTAATGAATCCAAAACATTGAATTTGAAACTATAAATAAACAAAGGATAGATACAATTGTAACATGTGATGACGTTCACATCCTTCATGTGCTTCTATCGTTGTTTATATTATACAATCTTCTATACATTTTTAAGAGACATTTTATCAAAATAATTTCACCCTATCCTAGTTGCACTTACTCATTTTGTAGGCATATGAAACATTTTAAATGTTTTATCTAAATCTCTACATCTTACACATTCTAACATAGTGGCTGGAACGATAATGTATGAACTTATATCCACTTTTGAGTATCCTTCATTTAGTGCCTATATGCTTTTTTCAGAAACTAATAATCAACAAAGGTAGGTAAGATACTTGCAAAAGGTTGTGCATATACTTTTTTTGTTTAAGAAATAATAATTCAAGCTACATAGTTTCATACAATACTATCTATAATTATATTTCAAAAAGAGAGGTTAGATCCAAACGGCATAACATATTTAATTTGAGCCATGTGTTCATTTTCATCAATCACAACAAGGAAAACACTTCAAGTAAGACTTTATAGTTTCAAATTTAACCCTACCATTTTTAAGTACTCATAAATATGCATTTTCTAGTAGATTGATTATTACCGATCTTAATTCATATTCTTTGATAGTAACATTTGTTTACTTGTCGTGACATTTCATGTAACAATAATTTTTGAACAAAGTTGGTTTGCAATCATCAAGAAATGTATAGAAGTTTCTAGGGGTTTTCTTACCCTATATTTGTACCATTATGTGGGAGCATATATTTTTGAGACTTCCTATCAAGAAAATCATGGGGTTTTGAATTGTGTTTATAAGCTCATTTATTGATAGGATTTTGAATTATATCTACACACTAACTCTTCATGAGTGGTATTTTTAATTGTATATAAAACTTATAACTTTGCAACATGAATTTTTCTTATAATTGTAACTTGAATCTCCACCATCTATATAAACTCTATGTTTTCATACCTTTTGTGCATATTTGGTAACCTAATATTACAAATTTGCAATGAATCAATTGCATCCCCATCACTTCGACACTACATAAGATTTTGGTATTATGATGCATCTTTGTGAAAATTACAAAATTGTAGAAAATTTCCAAAAGTTTGCATCATAATAAAGAGTTGGGATTTCAAGATTTTTGTGTACTTTATAGAGGTATGGAAAAGTCTAGAGGTTTAACCTTTTTTACATTTACACAAAAATATTGACTAATGAACACTTCTTCCAATAAACACAGTGAATAAATGATGAGAAATAACATTAAAAAAAAAGTAGCATGCATAATGGTTGACAATGATGGTTTTTTAATGAAAATTAAAATTTATAAACCAACCCGAATGAACTATTTACTAAAATTAAGGATGAATTTTTTCATGTTGATACAAGTACCATATTTTTTCTAATAAATTTCCCTTTATTTTCTTTGTCCAATTTTGCAGCATCTATACATCTAATATTAACAACTACAACAAGTTTTCAAAGAGAAGTATCTTCACCATTCCCTCATAGAAAATTGTACAATTAAGTGTGTTTCTTGACCCAAACAAGCACTCGACACATTATATGATTTGTCTAGTTTGTTATGAGATAAACATATTGATGGGGGCATTATTTTAGCTTACTACTAAATGAAAGTGAGAGTTGGTTACTTTAGCAACACATTGGATAAAATCTCTCATTTTTGCACAAAGGCAAGGACTCCAGTTGTGCCACAACTCTTGTTCACATTATTATCCATAGAGATTCACTTTTCTCATACTACAAGATTTATTATTTCAACATTCAATGTTTGGTAATGTTTATGTTCATGTCAAAATATATACAAAATAGGGTGTTTTCTATCATATGTTATTAATATCCCCAATTAATGCCACTATCATAAATTCTTTATCATCTTTTACTTTCTTCTCACGCTACATCCATAAGCATTTTAAAGGTCATTTTCATTATTATTTTATTATTTATCTATGTCATTTATTTACAATTAATTTCATCTCTTTATTATTAAATTTCTATTATTTTAAATATAGGAAAATAATTTTTAGAAGAAAGCAACATAAATTTTCTATAGTTTAAAGAAATTTGTATTCTTCTATTTTGATTTATTTTTATCTAATTTAAGCAAATCATTAATCAAACTAACAAAGAAATCCAAATAACTTTATAATTTCTACATCAAAACAAATTTTAAATATTTTCAAAGATTTATATGCTTCTCAAATAATATTCTCAAGATTTCTAAATAATTGAGGGGAAGATTCCAAGAAAATATGAGTGGTAGTAGAACATTGTTATCTTATTACTTGAATAAATTTAAAATATAAAAAAGAAATATATGAAAAAAGTTGATTTAGATAGATGATTGAATTTTTATGTTAATCTTTAATCAATATCCTAGTTTTATAATATCGAAATATAAAAGGTACAAAAAGAGAAGCAACATTAGGCTAATTCAAAATAAATTGTTATAATTTAATAATTTATTTCCAAACATGTGTATTCAAAGAACATAATATATGAAAATATTTATAGCATTAAAAAGTCAACACAAAACTATTCACATGTCTCTTTTTATTTAAAATAAGAATAGTCAAAGATCTATGTCCTTGACAAAAAAAATCCCCTATTAGAATATAAAATAGAAATACTATTACAGTAGACACCAAAGAAAATCACTAAAATAAAAAAAAACACAAAAGAACTAATGGAAAGTGGGAGACAACTTTTGAAAGGATAATTACATCAACTTTTGAACCTCTTGCCTTACAAGAAAATGAGGTGATAGAGTTATCTAGAATTTTGTTTCTACTAGTTTAGGGGGTGAAAAATTTCCATAGTTTTCCATCAAAATTTTCTCTTGGCACCCACTAGCCCATTTTTAGCCATCATTTATTTTTATGTTTATTTACTCTTAGGATCAAGACAAGACCAATGTTTTTCTATAGTATTGGTTAAAGTTGTAAAAACCATGTGCACAAACAATGGAAACCTAATAAAGTAATTTGTGTTGTTAACACTAAAAAATTTAAAGTTCTTTAATTTTCTCTAGTCATAGTTCATTCCACAACATTCAAGCTAAGTTTGGTGAACACCTATGAAATATCATTGGCATTAGCATCATTTGTGCTATTGGTTTCCTTGATTTGGGGAACATCAAAATATATGGGTAACTTGAATCCTTCTATGACTAATATCAAAAATCAATGACTTGGTTGATGCTTTCACTAATGTTGTGTGAAATTCCCACCTTCTAGGGTCAAGTTGAATATTTTTAAAAATTGGGGTATTTATATGTCTCTTTCTCCCTTTGTTTCCCTACCTATTGGTCACAAGAGCACTATCAAATGCCACGCCCCCTCCCCCCCAATACTAGATGGCTAAAGTTATATTTTGAGGGTTCTTCCAAATGTACAACCTAGGTTGGACTAGTGACGTGGCATTATAACATACATAAAAGGTAATTTGGGGCTTTCCTATGCACAACCAGTCTCATAATATAACACTCCAATTATGCTAAGGTGGTGGAGGCCTTCTATGGAATATCTCTTCCTAAGGACAAAGGGTTTCACAAAATCATCATTAAAGGAGACTAAAAATATGTAATTGTGGGGAAGAAAATAATGCACATACCTAGAGGTAGGTTAAAACCTCAAGGGATGCATGACTTCCTTCCACCATCTCACATTGCTAGCTAGGAGTTATAGGGAGATCAAACACAAGATGAAGAGTTTCTCTTGGTTATTTTGATGTAGTTGAGTGTGACTATTTAAGTGTTTATGTTTTGATGTCCAAATGTGATTCAATTGACTAAATGTGAATTATATGTTTATAGCTAGAGAAAATAGACTGATGAAAATGTTCTAATTATAGGAAACAAAAGAGACAAATCTATAATGAACAAATTATGACCTTTGCAAGATCATTGTCTTGGACAATAGTGTGGTCTAAGAACAACAGTGCATATGTCAAACTTGAGCATGCTACAGTGATGTCTCGTATGAATAGGGTGTAGATGAGAAGAAACAAAGCAAAAAATGAAGTAGAAGAAAGACAAACTAAGAAAGTAAAGTAAACACAGAACAATAAAATATAAAACTAACACAATGAAACTACTCTAAGCATGTAAGATGAGAGGAAAGGAAAGAGTGACGATTTACTAATGCTAAAAAGAAATAAACTAGAATAACAAAGTGATTAAAAAGATGATAAATGAAACTATGTATGAGATAAAGAATGAGATGGAGAGATAAAGTGAACCTATTTTGAAGGTGAATCATGTGATCCTAATTCAAGCTCACAAACCCATGAATAAATAATACACAAAAACAAGAAAGAGAAAGGGTTGGCGTGGTTGTTTGGAGACTTGCCTTTACCAAGTTGTTGTTTTGGTGTCTCCGCCTCCATAACAGTCATTTAGACATAAAGAATTGGTGATAGATAACCGAGTAGATATGATAAATGAATAATAATGTAGATAAATAAAAAGATTAAGATTTTCAATATTCTTTAAAGACACAAAAAGGAAGACAATAGGGATCCCCTATGAGAGAATGAAGCCCGAATGTGTGATGCGGAGATAAATATGAGGGCTTGGATATCTTGATAATAGAGAACCTACAACAAGATGGTTGATATGGAGAGCCAAGAGAGTCTATGGAGTGATCAAGAGGTTGTGAATAGTAACTAAGAGAGTTGTAAGAATGACTTAGAATTGTGAATAAGACAGCTATAAGATTGAATGAAGGTTTACAAAGGGGTTTTTGTTGACTTGGATGGAATCCCGTGCAGGTGATCCATCATTATGGGCATTACAAATGTGGGTTAAAAGTTTGTAACACTCCAACAACAAATTGCACCTTTGTAGATTCGTAGACTTGATCACGTTGTGAAGACACCTTCACAACGAACACTTGTCCAAAGTTATTAGGGCCATATGGAAAGCATCCTAATGTGGGTGATGAGTTGGAGGATGATGGGGATGATAGGGATTTTGAGTCTTAGAATAAAGTGGGAAAATGTGAAAATGGCCTTTTACACGAGGGTGTACAACTTAAACTACTACAGTAATAATAGTGCTTTCTGGGGAAGGTTCTATAGGGTGGACTATGAAAGATCTCATTTTCAAATGTCATTGCACTCTTTACACAATTGAACATGTCAAACTCTCCCACACCCTTAACAAGGTGAACATATTGGATAATAGGCTGGGAAAATTGGTACCCTTCACTAGTTAAATGCAAATAAGGACTACCTTGCAAGATTTGTTAGACAATGCATGTGCATTGATCTAGGATGATCAAAGCACAAATGTGGCCTAAGGATTTGTGGAGTATCAATTTAACTGTGATTTTTTCCATTTCTTTTTATAATCATTACTTGATGGTGTTATTAATTTTTTTAGGAAAGAGGATGACCATTCTTATCCTTACTATTGTTTTTCCTTTTCTACTTTTAGGATTGAATTACTATTTTCTAGTTACTATTGAAATTCTTGGTTTATATAAACCATAGTCTACCATAGGGAAGATTTAATATAGATTGATTCAAACTAACTTTGAAATCCATAAACAAAATGAGGTCATTTGGCTTGTGTTTGAAAGGAGAAATATTTCCACAGGTACATTAATAGTATGAAAGACTTTGACCCTACACTTTCTAATCATTTTTCTTGTTCTAGGTTGAGGGAAATTTTTTGATTGGTGGGGTGTCACAATAGTTTTTGGATTTTATTGTGCTATCATTGAGGTTTTGGTGGATGGAGAAACATTCCCTAGAAATACCAATGAAAATTAAAAAGAGGACTTTGAGAGATTCTTGAGGGATAGGGAGCGAATATCTCCATTGTAGAATGTGTAATGCCCCACCAAGGAAGCCATGGAACAAAGGGTTTAAATATGAACTTAATAAAAAAAATTGATACATGGAATAAACATCATATAACTATGTGCATCACATAACCATAACATATGCAAGATATAAAAATGCATGATAATACACCATGATCATCACACAATCATACACAAGTGGAAGACTAGTTGGAAAGACAAACTGGGCACAAATGTGGAAGTAGATAAAGGTATTTATTGAAACAAAAGTGCTAATTCATGCATAAGATGGTTCTCATTGGTAAATTTTTGAGATAGGAAAAGTCTCAACCCACTGAGCTGTATATACTAATTTAGGCTATAGAGGCACTAATCCACGCAAGTGGTGAATCAAGGATAGGCGTTGATCTAGGAAATTATCCAAAATTTGAATTAACAAAAGCCAAAATCATAAGATGACACCATTGTCTAGATGGTAAACAACTAGCTCAATACTAGGGAGTACCAAATGTCATAGATCGAGCTCATAATAACTCAATTGCATAAATAAATTATAACATCAATATCATGAAGTAAGCTAAGATAAAGATCATAATCTTAGTGCATAAGCATATACATATAACAAACTACAAGATGAAGGAAATGCATTGATCCCTAAATGTTCAAAATATTTTTTAATTAAGAGTCGACGTCTATACAGTTGATTCCAATAGTGGTAAAGTGCAATACCACCCTACCATTTGAAACCCTCAGGCCCACTTCATCATGCTTGCAAAGATAGTAACTTCTCCATAAGTACAAGGCATATATACGGAAGCAACAAGTGGATAACACACACACCCAAAAAATGCATAGTATGACAATAAGCTGTAGTGATCCAATATAATACACATAGATGAATAATAGAAAGATACATGGAGAACACTCAACATGTGGACGAACATCCAAAGAATAATTATGATACCACAATCACAATACATTGAGCTACTACTCACTGCCAATGGACCTAGACATAAGACTACCAACCATATGGAGTATCTTTGCCCACATGGATCAATATTGAAATCTTGGATGCAATCATGTACCTCATACATAGATCCCTCATGATGTCCATAGATTCAATGGTACCCACCATCTATTCTCACACTTGGATCACTCATGAACTCCATGGATTCAACAATATCCACATCACAATGTACGATCGATCTTGGATCACGCATAAAATTTAAGGAGTCAACAATTTCCAAAAAACTAATTAATCTTAATTAGTGTTTATACCCAACATATTTTACTATGGGTTTCACTTTGTAATGAACTCCTTGAAATAGCCTATGTGACCACTTTCGAGCCTAGGTCCATGTAAGGATCTAGTCCCCATGCCTACTCAACAAACCCAATCCTATTTCTCAACCTCCCAATAAGGGGACTAACCAAGAATCTTATCCACTTGGCCTATACCAAGGACATACACAAAGAACTTCATCTACTTGGTCTACACCAAGGATGGTAAATATGAACTTCATCCACTTAGTCTACACAAGGATGGTATAACCAAAGGATCATCCACTTAGTGTAAATTGAGTACCAAACAAGATACATCATCAACCTAGCCTACACCAAGGATGGAAAACACATAAGCATCTAAAAGTATAAAGGAAAACATTGGAGGACAAATCTACTCATAAACATTCAAGGCATGCAAGTCGAGTAAACATAAGAATAAGCTAAATAAAAAATTGTTCGATTGGTAACTTTTACAAGAGCATGGATTCCCATGGAATCCATCACACATCTTTTTAGAACATGAGGAAGACTTACAATTCTCACAAAATATGGAAAAGTATAGGAAACAATAGTTTGACATGAAACATGTAGATTCAGATGACGATTTCAATTATCTAGAATGGTGTCAAGCCTATCAATTTCTAAAATTTTATTACAAATTTAGATTACTACAATGTCTATTAATTCAGTCATGCCAAATTATTACAAGTTTGGCTTCTATTGCACCAAAATATTAACCTGTCAATGCCTGATACAACCACTGGACTTCTAGAATCCACATGAGTTGGTTAAGCCATGTCATGAATCTTGCAAGGGACACTGGTTCACTTCTAACAATCCCCCCAACATCACTTTACACAATCCCACATTACTCATGGAGGAGATTCAAACATGTGACCAAGCTCTGGTCCACTTGTTAGGGGTGTGGTTGTCGTTGTAGCAAAAGATTAACCTGCAAATGCCTATACAACTACTAGACTTATACAAACCATAGAAGGTTGTTAAGCCATACCATGATTCAAATAAGGTATGCTAGCACATTTCCAATACAAACACGGTGACATACAAGTTTTTGGCATAAGAGAAAATAAGGAAAGCTCAAAACAATCCAAAAATCAAACATTAAAGAAACTTGCAAAGTTAAAACCCATTTTCCCTTAGGCACCCTGCATCACATTTCTACAATAAAACTCCAAATTTGAATTCTCATAGAAATGTGAGCAGTGTAGTACATCTAAAACCCCAAATCACAAAATGGAGATGACACAAATGTTCATACAAACCCAACCAAGAAATAAAATTAAGATATGTCATGGGAAAATACTGATTCTCAACCCACTCAACTAATGCAACCAATTTCTTTGATTAAAGAAAGTAAATAAAAAATGGTGAGATGCCCTACCTCACACATAGTGGAGAAAAACCAAAGTGAAGAGAAAAACTCCAAGACTCAATAGAATAGGATAAAATCTTCATAAAAGTGGAGAAATCTCAACATGAATCCAACAAGTTGCTCCTCAAAAAGATTCAAGCAGATCAAACCCAAGCATAAACGTGATTTTCTCCAATGAAGTCTGGAGAAAAATCCAAATTCTCACACAAGGAAAAACCGAGCAGTGAGTGAAAAGAACTCACTATTCTAAAATAAAGGCACTTTTCAAAAATGGTTTTTAAAATAAACCACTTAAATAATTTAAGTGGGCAATAGACTTTTCATAAAAAAATAAAATTAATAAATTCCCATAAAATGGAATTCAACTATGTAAACTAGCCGATAAATAAAATATTAAATTCCCTAAACACATTAAAATTAGCATTTAATTCTATATCATTTTTGACAACTACAAAGGTCTAAATGCATAGACACACTCATGGGTCAAATGCAATATGCATCTGAAATCCAAATTTACCAACACATAGAAGATGGAATAATATATCAATTATGGATACATTGTCCATACAGGAACAATATTGGATCAATATGAAAGGCTATTGAAGCTATCTCATGTGCCACTGCCGAGGATATAAACACTCTCAAATCCTGCACATCAAGAGGAATGTGGTTGATACCTGTTCACCAAAACACACAAACATCAAGTGCAAATCCTTGCAATTTTAAAACTCAAAGCACATATAATATAACAATAAAATGCCTAATGGAACATTGATACTCTAGTGACATGATCGGATATAACCAATGTCATGGCATTGGTCATCCCATTTTATACTTCTTAGTGTATATAATTAAAATAAACATTTCATTTTAAATTAAAAATTTAATTTAAATATAAAGCATTTAAATTAATCATTTTATGACATTATGAGCATAAATCAGTGGAAGTCAATAACTGAAATATCCAACAACATATAAAGAACAATATAATAGGGAAACCAACAAAATCATCATGATAACATAATCAATAGTCTTAAAGGAAAAATACACCAAATATCATCATAAGGCATCATGTCACATCAAATAGAATCATCATGAAAATATGATCAAAACTATAAAAAATAACATAATATAACCATCTATCACAATTAAGATACTAGAAACCAAAATAAGGTATTGTTATTGAATGCATCTCATCACATGGATAATACAATAGAATAACACCAGAGTATATCTCATATCAAAATAATCATGGAATAGAATGCAATGACAAGAGTTACTACATTCCCCCCCCCCATGCACAGGCTTACTCTTGGAAGCCTTCAAAAGGCTAGAGATAAACAACCCTCAACCATGAAGAAATCCTCCCAATTAGAATAATTATCATCACTTGGGTCCCATTGGACCCTTAGCTACTCTATTTCTCTACCCCTGAGGGTCAAAATTTGATGCTACACAATGAGAATGAGATCCAAAGAATGTTTCCCATCCTCTACCTCTAAAGAATCCCAATCAAGAACATGGGACACATCAAGAATATAAGTTTTCAACATAAAAATATGGAAAACATCATGGATGCATCATAGGCTAGGTGGAAAAACCAAGCAATTGGAAACATGACCAATCCTCTCAAGGATCTAAAAAGGTACAACCACACACAAGCCTAACTTAGAGCCTTTTTGATAATGGATGAAGATCTTTCATGACTGAACTTGAAAAAAAAATGACCACCAACAATAAAATGATGATCAAGCCTATGGGAATCAACATACTTCTTCTACCAATCTAGAGAAGTAACCAAATTATCTCTAATATGAACCACATATCTATCCATATCCTAAAGTATCTCAGGACCCAAAACTACTCGGTCCTCTTAAAAAACCCAAATCAAAGGTGTACACCACAATCAACCATACAAGGCCTACAAAGGAGACATGCGGAGAGAATTATGGTACCTATTATTATACGAAAACTTAACCAAGTAAAAATAATCTTTCCACCTCTACTATTGATCCATCACATATATGCGAAGCATGTCCTTAAGAACATGATTCACAAGCTCTATGTGAACATTGGTCTGAGGGTAATATGCTGAGCTAAAATTGAGCTATAGATACAAAGAATACTAGAAAGATTTCCACATTATAGAACTAAATAATGGATCTCTATTTGAAATGATCCTACAAATTATCCCATGCAACCAAACTATATCCTCCATGAACTCAAGTTCTACTGAAGCAGTAGTATATGAATCTCTCATGGGTGAAAAATTAACTAGTTTGGACATGTTGTCCATAGTAACCATGTAATAGCATCATGATGATGTGAAGACATAGGTAACCAAGTGATGAAATCAATAGATATAGTGTCCCACTTCCATTCAAGAATGGAATTTGGCTACAAAAGACATGTCAGATGTTGATGGTCTTCCTTCACTCTCTGATACTCAATATATTTAGCCATGAAATTGGTAACATCATGCATCATCCCTTCCTAAAAGTATAACTGTGTAAGGTCATAATGCATCTTATTGATGCCAGGATATGCATTATATGACACATGATGTACCTCACACATCACCAATAAACTAATATCACCTAAGACTAGCACATAAATACACTCATTATGTTGGAAAAATCTATCTAACTCCAAAGAGTAACCTAAAAAATACACTATAAGGGTATGTACAGACTCAATGTCTTCTCCATATTCCTAATACCAAGTACTACCATGTAAAATGTCAAGGGTGTAGATAAAAAAATCCATACCAAGTGACAAAATAGAGTTCTCATCCCTTCTCCTACTCAAGGAATCAGAAAAAACATTCTCCTTTCCCTTAATGTAATGAGCATCAAAATCATATGCATAGAGAGAATCCAACCAATGATGTTAAGGATTAAGGTTCAGTTGAGAAAATATACATGACAAACTATCATGATCACTATGAAACTAAAACTTTTGACCCAAAAGAAAATATCTCTAGTACACTAGTGCATGCACAACTACCACTAGCTCAAAATCATAGGTGGGGTAGTTTAGCTCATGATCCTTGAGATTTTGATACTTATATGTAATCACTTTTGTATATTATATGAAAAATTCCCTTACACCCTCCAATAATGCATAAATGCACACCATGACCTGATATTGCCAGGATAGGTGCATTAGTTAAATAATCCTTAAGAGCCTAAATAGCTAACTCACACTCTACAGACCGAAAAAACTTCTTCCCTTTCCTTTGAAGAGAAGTGATAGGATAAGCCAACTAATAATATTTCTTCATGAATCAATCCTACTAAGTTTCCAAATCCATGAAACTGTGAACCCTAGACCACTAGTCAACACTAGCTAATTCGTAGTAGCCCACATCTTTAAAGGATCCATACAAATACCCTCTCTAGAGATGATATGTACTATATAATTCACCTCAATTTAGAAGAACTCACATTTATGTAGGTTGACAAACAACTGATGGTCACATAAATGTTGTAAAATCTAATGCAAATGGCCCTCATGCATCTCCATAGTCCTCAAATACACTAATATGTCATCCAAAAATACAAGGAAAAAATGATCAAGATAGGTGTAGAACACACCATTTATCATTTAAATCATGAACATTGATGGAACATTTGTCAACTTGAAGGGTACAACCATACACTCATAATTCCCATATTAGGGGAAAAAATATGTACAATGACTATTAGCCTCATGAATATGAAGCTTATGGTATCCTAAATTTAGATCAATCTTTGTGAACACTTTTGATCCCTTCATTCGATTAAACAAATCATAAATCCTCTGAAAGGGATACTGATTATTCAATGTCACCTTATTCAACTACCAGAAATCAATGCACAAAAAAAAATATCCATCCTTCTTTGAACATGAAGATGAATAGTGCACCCCATGGGGATATACTAGGATGAATATGGACCCCTTCCATCAACTCCCCTAGCTGTAAAAAAATCTCGCTTAACTCCTAAGGGGTCATCCAATCAGGTTCCTAAAAAATAGGCATAGCTCATGGAATGAGATCAATGTGGAAATCCATGTTGAGTTGGGGAAGAATGCTAAGAATATCATCCCATAACACATATGTAAACTCAAAGATAAATTTGTGATCATTAAGAGACACCTCTCAACTCTCAATCCCATTAAGGTTACTAATAGAGACTATGAACAACTAACAACCCTATTGCATACTTGGCTTCAACTGTGTAGATGAGATCATACAAAGATAAATACATCTTTGAACCCTTATAATATCAACACAACCACCTATGTCATCCACACACTATACCAAATTACACCAACAATTAATAATTTCTTGGTGGGGAGCTAATTGATTCATACCCAAAACAATGCCATAAGAAACAAAGGGTAGAATACAAAGATCTACGATGATGGTGAAGGTTCCAACATCCAACAAACATTCATGAACAAGAGAGTCTATGATCTCTCTAGAACCTATGGCTAACTCAAATTTCCAACTATCAACCTATCATGCTACCACTAGCCCACATTTCTCGACAAGGGAGGAAAAAAGGAACCTAATGCACCAAAATGAAATAATATAGAGGTATAAATACCATGTAACACGCTTGTAGTCTCAATCATAGTTCCTTGATGCTAATCTTAACAAATATCATCCTTTAAAAAAAACACTATGAGATCTACCTGCATCACCAACGGTAGGTTAGAAATAACAGTCCTTTGACTTGGTCCTGAAACCAATCTCTTGTTGGAAGATTGTTGAGCATGTAATACTTTTTTATTTAGGATCTACTAACAAGAATGTTTATCATTGATGTCAACATACTAGTTACTATTCCAGTGTGTGTGTTCAGTGTGTTCAGTATGAAGGTTTTCAGATGATCAGGTGCTATGATGAATATCTTGAGTTTTAGAGGTATTTTTAGATCATCTACAAAGGCTCATAGAGGTTGGTATGATAGTTTGAATAAGTAATGATTGATTTACTTGTTACTCATGTCATAATTGTTTTGTTAATAGTGGATGAGTATTTGTTTCGGTATGACTTTGATTTTGTGTTTTAGATGTTGTAAAGCTAGTGATTGCATGGTGCCTTATAATTGTTTTCATATCTAGTGTTGTTCATGACCATAGTATAGAAAGCTATCTTTTTTATGTTGGATTTTAGTATTTTAGTGTTCCTATTGATCAAAGATAAATATGAGTTTGGATTTAGTATTGGAGATGATAGAAAAGTTTTGGATGGTATTCATGTTCCTTTTTTGTGTTCTTGGAACATGTGATGATCATGCTATTAGTGTGCATTTATTAAGGTGGTCAGATTTGTTCTTTTGGTAGCATGTCAGCATTTCCTCATTTGAGTTCTAGCCAGCTTGATGGAGTAATATGTTGTGATTCTTGGTGCTACATTGGTGATCATATATCGTGTTTAAGGTTGAAGATTTGGGTCCTATCTAGGTATTATCTGAATTTATTTGGATCACATTGGTGATTGAGCATAATGTTTATATCTTTTATTTTAATAGGTCTTAGCTAACCTAGTAGAGGATTATTCTTTGTAATCAGTATAAATGAGAGTTCATTTTTTAATTGAGACTATGTATGGGAGAGATATGATTGTGTATATGTGTGTTCTACACTAAAGGAAGAATTTTTAATTTATTGGAACTATTTTTACATAATAGATTCTATTTGTCAGTTCAGTTGTAAAGGATTATATGTCCACCTTGTTGTAATTAAAGATAGATTGGTGAACCTGACTGAGGGCTAGATCTAAGATTATATTGTGAGTAGTGAGCCTGTAGATTGGGTTGTAATCTTGTGGTTACAAGTGCACCCTGTGTTCTCTATTTTTCTGTTAACTAGGCAATACTTATTAAAAAGTACACTCATCTAGTGGGTTTGACTCCCATTGGGGTTTTCTCAAGAACAAATCTTGGTGTTATGTATTATATGTTGTGGATCTTACATTATGTTTTATCTTTCAAATCTAAGTGGCTAAAGTGGAATTAATGTAATTAGGTACACACAAATGATTCACCCCTCCCCCATCTTAGTTGTGATTTCCTCCTTTTGGTCCTATCAATTGGTATTAGAGATAAGTCCTTTTGAAGAAGCTTGACCACTTGAAGGAGATCTATCATGGAATGTATGTGAAAAGAGAGTCCAAAGTTTGATGTGAGAAAATACTTGATTTAGAAGAAGCAGATGACTACCTACCTCATGTGATTGAGAATATGAGATGAATACTAGGTCACTAAGAAGCCTTATACTATTTAGAATGACCCAACAAATGCTATGGTAAGATTTGATCAGTGGCCCATATGATTAGAATATTCACACTTTTATGGATTGAGGACTGCACATGAGCTATGGACAAAATTAGATTCTATTTATGAAGGTGATACTTATGTTAAGAAAGATAATTTGCATGGACTAAAAGAAAGATATGAAGACATGAAGATGGGCAAAGGAGAAACTAAATCAGCTTATTTGTATAGAATGAATAATGTAGTCTATAAAAAAAAATGTGCTGGTGGTACCTTGACATATGATGAAGTTGTTGACAAGATTATGAGATCTTTTCCAGCATGTTACAGCAGCAAAGTTTTTGTTATTAAATAATCAAGAACAAAAAGACCTATCTCAAGAGAAGCTTTGGAAATAAGACTATGTTCCTATGTGATGGCTACACTTAGTAAGGAACTTGTGAAGGTTGATACTACAATCAAAACAAGTGTGACCAAGTATGACTAGGGAGAAAGCTCTACAAAGACGAACTTCAAAAACACTATGCTAAGGATTGGGAATAAATCATGGAAGAAGAAAGGAATATTGATAAAATTGAATCCTTGATTGAAAGAAGACTACATAAGAGATCCAGTAAGTATGAAGGAATATTATCCTTGAAATGTTTCAATTGTAATAATATTGGTCATATGGCATCTAGATGTCCGAATAGGAATTATGAGGGTGTTAGAGATAAATCTAAGAAATATCATTCTAAGGGTCATAAAAGAATTTATGCTACTTAAGAAGGTGTAAATGATGATGAATCTAGTGCTACTTAGGAATAAACTTTGTTTATTTCTATTAAATAAGATAATCTTAATGAGGAAAAATCATTGGTTTCAAGAGTTGTTAAAATAGATGAATGGTGATGAACTACAATTGATTTGGAACCTAATTGAAGAATCTGTGATTCAAAGATCACTGAGAAGTTGCTGATTAGATATGTAATTTGATAAAATCAATATTATGTTGTCACTGATGTCAACTAGTTTGATAGTACTTATCTTGTAAGTTACTATACCGATACATCTGAAGGATAGTGGAAGAGATGAAGAATAGAAATATCTACATGAGTAAGATGTATATGTCAGCTGAGGATAAGGAATGCATTGAGTAACTTGTTGATGAGTCTATGACATTATGATATTGACTTTATTATGTTGCATTCATCTATGATGAAGAATAGAACTGAAAGACACAAAGTAATGTTGTCAGTAAATAAAGCATTTCAGTATACACCAATGGAGTGTAGTGTATACTGAGCATAGTGTTAACCAAGCTTGTGTTCACTGATGCATTTCTTTGTTAACTGAGCATAACAAAAAAGAACTAAATAATTAGTTTAGCTGATAAGATTGACGAGCTGGAAAGTACCTTGATTTCAGTGTAATAGATAATGTTTGTTATGAAGATCGATGGCTAACATAATTAAAAGAAGATCCAACGAAGCAGATTGAAATGTGTTAGTGACACATCAGCCAAAGGAGGTTAAAGTTACAAAATCAATGGAGATGATTAGGCATCAAAATATGATGGAGGAGAAGAAAATGATTTACTTGTCTATATAAGAGACTATATTTTTTCATAGTGAGAGAGCCGGAAGAAGATACTAAAAATTTTTCATGTGAACAAGCTTCATGCATTCTAATCATACTGGTTAGTAAGAACCAAGCTGCAGAGCAATTACCGAGCGACAGAGAGTAATTACTAACGGATAGTAAGTTAATACATTGTTGAATCTGAAGTGTTACATTGATCGGAATGATTTGTATGAGCAAAATATTGATTTGTAATTTGCAATTGAAGTTGTATTAAGGCAGATCATCTACTATTACATATTTAACCATTGTACACAGTCAAATCTCTTAACTAAGTGTGGACTATAAAGTCTTTTATGAATCATTCATAGAATGAACATTGTTATCCTGTCAACCCCAAAGTGACTGCTGGTTGGATGATAACTTCTAGTCTAAAATCCTCTAACAAGGTCACACCTAACTATGTGTTTGTAACCTTTAATAGGGTTGGGTCTTCACCGACCTCACTTCAGAAGAGTGAATATTTTGGGTTACCAGTCCCAGGTGGTTTTCCCTTCATAGGGTTTCCACATTAAATCTCTTGTGTCATGTGTTGATTGTGATATTTGATTGTTATCATACTTTGCATATTACATGTTATAATTTGATCAGTAACTACTGTAAGTTTTAGATTGATAATTGACAAAAGCACAGATAGTGAAAGGAATTATTGTTTATCGAGTAGCAAAAGTTAAAGTATTTGTTTTGGATTATACATTTTGAATTGGGACATTGATTAATTGATTCACCCCCCTCTCAGTTATTCTAACAATTGGTATCAGAGCTCTGGTTGCTTAGAATAGAGTTTTAAGGACTCTAGCACAAAGGTCTCAAGATGTATAAGAGGGAAGTGCCAAGACTGAACAAAGAGAACTTCATAGTATGGCAAAGCTGGATGAAGTTGCACATATCTAGAATTGGGAATTCTACACTACATCTAATGGAGAATGGCTACATTGAACTGACCCCTGGTCCCTTAACTCTTGATTAACACAATATTATCGATGCTGAATTTGAAGACATCAAGGGATGCACTACTGCCAAAGACATGTGGGTAAACTAAAGTTAATATATAATCGAGATTTGAATGTTAAAAGAGCCTGAGCTGAAAGCCTAAGAGGTAGATTCAATGATACGGAGATGAAGGAAGGTGAGAACATTGTGCAATACACAAATAGACTAAAAGAGGTAGTACATTCTATTAGAGCATCTGATGGAGTTATTGATGATGAAACAGTGATAAGCAAGATTCTCATAACTTTACTGCCAGTCTATGCAATCAGGATCTCTGTGATTTATGAAACAAGGGCTACATCCAACCTTACTCTTGACACACTGATCGGTAAGCTTACAACCTTTGAATTAAATAACTTTGATAACACTGTTATTCCTTCTATGGAATCTGCTTTCATGTCTTCTTTGAAGATTTGTAAGTCTAGAAGGAACAATAAGAATGATGACAGTGATAGCAATACCGATGATGAGCTTGATGATCTTGAAGCTCTTATGGCCAGAAGGTTACCTAAAGGTAAAGGAAGATATAGATGTAAGCTACCTTTGACATGCTTTAATTGTAAAGAGGTTGGCCACATCACTGCTAGATGCCCAAATAAGAAAGATGATGATAGAACCAAAGACCGATCGGAAGGAAGCTATGGGAGAAGAGTCAACAGAGGCTACTGACACAACAACAGAGATAACCAAGATAGTTATCACAAAGAAAAAAAGGTATGTTACATAGCTGAAGATATTGAATCTAAATCTGATTCTGATGATGACATAGAAGTTGTATTTGTTGCTATCAAAGATGACTCAGAAGAAGAAGAAAAACATGAAGAGACAGCACTGATCTCTAGAGTAAACAAAAATGATACATGGATCATAGACAGTGGCTGTACACATCATATGACCAGTGATGTAGAGAAATTTGATCAAATTGATGAATACAATGGAGGATCTATGAGAATGGGTAATGATGCACCTTGTATGGTAAGAGGTAAAGGTTCACTAATGATTAATGATAGAATAAAATGTGAAAATACATATTGGGTAGATGGATTGAGCTATAACTTGTTAAGTGTGGGACAACTAAACAATTTAGGCCACCAACTTGCTTTTGAGAGCAAAAAGGTGAAGATTTATGATGATGGAGGAAGACTTCTCAGAACTGGTACATAATCCAGAGGTAACCTATTTTATCTTGATATTGATCAGTTTTCTTGTTTGATAATGAAGGATGAAGATGCATGGTTGTGGCACAAAAGGTTATGCCATGTGAATTTTGATAACATGATCAAGATTAGCAAAAAGAGAAGAGTTAGAGGTTTTCCTAACTTATCAAAACTTGATCATGCTATGTGCCATGAATGTTAGAAAGGTAAGATGACTAAGTCTAGTTTCAAAAGAAAAGACTACTCAACAAAGAAGATACTTGAGTTGGTTCATACTAACTTGTGTGGTCCTATGAGAACTCAGAGTTGTTCTGGTGATAGATACTTTATTCTTTTTGTTGATGACTATACTAGACTGATGACCATTATGTTCTTAAAGGAGAAATTTGAAGCTTTTAAAATGTTCAAGTGGTATAAAGCTAAGGTAGAAAAAGAGACTGGTAAGGAAATTAAATGCTTAACATCTGATAGAGGAGGTGAATTTATCTCTGATGAATTTACTAATTATTGTAATGAGAATGTTATTAAGAGACAGGTCTTTGCATCGAGGACACCTCAATAGAATGGCATTACTAAAAGAAGGAATAGGTAAATAATTGATTGTGCTAGAACACTAATGATACAAAAGAATGTTGCACAAACATATTGGAGAGAAGTTGTCAGCACAATTGTATATGTCCTTAACCAAGTACAACTGAAGAAGAACACCAATCAGACACCTTATGAATTATGGTTTGGACACAAACCCACTATAAGTTATTTTATGATTTTTGGAAGTAAATGCTTTATTCTAAAAGATGAGTGAAATGGAAAATTTGATTCAAAAGGAGATGAAGGGATATTCTTAGGATACTCTACCAAAAGTAAAGCATACAAATGTCTGAATAAGGTCACAGATAAGATAATTAAAAGTACTAATATTCATGTTGATGAGTTTGATGACAAGAACATAGAGGATAGTAGAAAGCTACTAGAAGACCACGATAGATTCACTTACATTGAACATCTAGAGTATCAACCGAAACTGCAACCTGTAGGAAAATAATGTTGAACAACAAGAAGATAAACTGATGAGCAGAATGGAGCTATCGAGAAAGCAAATAAACCTAAACAAGATGAACAAGAAAGAAGAGACAAAGTACTAGCTAGATTTGTCAAGAGACACCATCCCGAGACACAAATTATTGGAGACAGACAAGATGGAATGCAAACCAGAAGAAAAGCAAGATAAGGTACATGTCTAGTCTGTGAATATGAACCTAAAAATGTGAAAGTTACATTAGAAAATGATGAATGGGTTAATGCAATGAAAGAGGAAATAGAGAAAATAGAGAAGAAAAAAACCTAGAGCTTAGTACCCCGACCTAAGGACAAAAATGTTATCGGTACTAAATGGATATTCAGGAACAAACTGAATGAAAATGGTGAAGTTACAAGAAATAAAGCTAGATTGGTATGCAAGGGATATGCACAAGAAGAAGGCATTGACTATGGTGAAACATTTGCACCTGTTGCTAGATTGGAAGGAGTTATAATGCTACTTGCATATGCTACACACAAGAAATTCAAAGTCTATCAAATGGATGTAAAGTCAACTTTTCTGAATGGTATACTTGAAGAAGAGGTCTACATAGAACAACCTAAAGGATTTGTTGATCCAGACAACAGAGACATGGCATGTAGATTACATAAAGCTTTATATGGTTTGAAGCAAGCACCAAGAGCCTGGTATGAAAGGCTGCATACTTACTTGTTAAGTATTGGATTTGTTAGAACAAGTGAAAACAACAATTTATATATGAAAGGTAATACTGATGATACTATTCTTATTGCTGAAATATTTGTGGATGATATTATTTTTGGAGGCCAAGATGATATATGCAAAGCCTTTGCTAATGAAATGCAAAAGGAATTTGAAATGTCTAGGTTCAAAGAGATTAAGTTCTTTCTTGGACTACAAATGATTCAACAGAGTGATGGGATATTCATCACACAATCTAAATATATAAAGGAAGTATTGAAGACATTTGGCATGGAAGATGCTAAACTTGTGGGAACACCAATGGCTACTAGATGAAAATTGACAAAGGAGGATGAAACTACAGAGGTAAATTAGACACTTTACCGATCCATGATTGGTAAGCTAATGTATGTAGTTCACAGTAGACCAGATATAGCACATGTTGTGGGAATTGTTGCTATATTTTCTGCTAACTCTAGAGAATCACACATGATTTCTACTAAAAGAATCTTAAGATACCTGAAAAAGATAGAAGATTATGGCATTTGGTATCCTAAAGAAGGAAGGTTTGAGCTAAAGGTATACATCGATGCTAATTGGGATGGAAATGTAGATGATAGAAAAGCACCACCAGAGGAGAATTCTTATTTGGTGAAAGACTTGTTACCTAGAGAAGTAAAAAGCAAGCTTGTATTTCTCAGTCTACAGCTAAAGCAGAGTATGTTGTTGCTGCTACTAATTGCTCAAACATTGTATACATCAAGTAAGTGTTAGAAGGAATGAATGAGGTAATCACTGTCCCTTTGATTATATACTATGACAACACTAGTGCCATTAATATTTCAAAGAATCTAGTGATGCACTCTAAAACAAAACATATATCAATTAAGTATCACTACATAAGAGAACAAGTGCAAGAGAAGCAAGTGAAGTTAGAATTTGTTACATCTAAGGAACAACTTGCAGACATCTTTACAAAGCCTCTACCAAAGGATACATTTGAATACTTGAGGACTAGACTTGGGGTTCGTCCCTTGTTTATCAGTCACTAAGGTGATCTAGATGTTGCATCAGCCTAATCTTATTAGAAGATCACACATGTTGATGCAGCATAGTTCACACTTTGGATAATGTTCAAGGTTGTGATTAAATTGGAGAACTGAAACAGATTGGGATATTATTATACAGAGATACAGAGAATGTAATGGACAATAGAGCTATTGTTTATTTGTTTCTTTGGCATTGTTGTCAAAGGGAGAGATAAATAATATGAAAGGAAAGACGAACATACACTGATGAGAACTATCTAAGGGAGAGACAATCTAAGAACTATCTAAGGGAGAGACAATTTGACAGAGCATTGAAGATCAGTTACTGAGAATAGAAGCAGGAATAAGAGAATTGAAAAGAGAACATTCGATGATAAGCATTACAACTTTACAAATGCTTAGTAATGTAGTGATTAAACATATTAAGTCTCTTTGACTTACAACATTTTTTCATAGAGTTGTAGAATACATGTTTGGTATGTGTATGGTACATTTCATATTACTTGAGTTGCCATCAATGCCAAAGGGAGAGATTGATGAACTACAACTAATTTGGAACCTAATTGAAGAATCTGTGATTCAAAGATCACTGAGAAGTTGCTGATTAGATATGTAATTTGATAAAATCAATATTATGTTGTCATTGATGTCAACTAGTTTGACAATATTTATCTTGTAAGTTAGTATACTGATATATCTGAAGGAAGGTGGAAGAGATGAAGAACAAAAATATCTACACAAGGAAGATGTATATGTCAAATGAGGATAATGAATACATTGAGTAACTTGTTGATGACTCTATGACCTTATGATATTGACTTTATTATGTTGCATTCATCTATGATGAAGAATAGAACTGAAAGACACAAAGCAGTGTTGTCGATAAATAAAGCATTTCAATATACACTGATGGAGTGTAGTGTATACCAAGCATAGTGTTAACCGAGCTTGTGTTCACTGACGCATTTCTTTGTTAACCGAGCAGAATAGAAAAGAACTAAATGATTAGTTTAGCTGATAAGATTGATGAGCTGGAAAGTACCTTGATTTCAGTGTAATAGATAATGTTTGTTATGAATATCGATGGCTAACATAATTAAAGGAAGATCTAACAGAGCAGATTGAAATGTGTTAGTGACACATTAGCCAAAGGAGTTTAAAGTGGAAAAATTAATGGAGATGATTAAGCAGCAAAATCTGATGGAGGAGAAGAAAATGATTTACTTGTCTATATAAGAGACTAGATTTTTTCATAGTGAGAGAGCTGGAAGAAGAAGATACTGCAGAGTTTTCCCATGAACAAGCTTCATGCATTCTGATCATACTGGTTAGTAAGAACTGAGCTGCAGAGTAATTACCAAGTGAGAGAGAGTAATTACCGATGGACAGTAAGTTAATACATTATTCAATCTGAAGTGTTACATTGATCAGAAGGATTTGTATGAGCAAAATATTGATCTATAATCTACAATTAAAGTTGTATTAAGGAAGATCATCTACTGTTACATATTTAACCATTGTACATAGTCAAATCTCTTAACTGAGTGGACTATAAAGTCTTTTATGTATCATTCACAGAATGAACATTGTTATCTTTTTAACCCTAGAGTGACTGCTGGTCCGATGATAACTTCTAGTCTGAAATCCTCTAACAAGGTCACACCTAATAGTGTGTTTGTAACCTTTAACAGGGTTGGGTCTTCACTGACCTCACTTCAAAAGAGTGAATATTTTGGGTGTTGGCAAAATGGTCATCACTTTCCTTGGGATTTGTGACATGGCTTAACTACCTGCTATGTCTTCCATAAGTCTAGTGGTTGTATCAAGCATTAACAGCTTGATCTTTTGGTGCAATGACAACCACTACTTGTAACAATTGGTATCAGAGTAGCAGGTCCTTGAAAGGAAAGTTTAACAACTTAAGGAGATCCATGGAAAATTTTAGGAAAGAAAGCCCTAAGTTTGATGGAGTAAATTTTGAGAGCTTGAAAGAGAAGATGAAGACACATCTACTATGTTTAGGACCAGGTTATTGGTTGATTACAAAGACTGATAAGACTATCATTGAAGAAGATAGACTTGAGACAGGTTCTAAAGATGAGTTAGATCTATTCATGTGTAACATACTTGCAAGAGAAACACTTTTGACAGCATTGCCAGAGAATGAGTACAGTCAGGTAAAATGTTTAACCAAATTTCATGAAATTTGGAAAGCTTTACACTCTACTTTTGAAGGCGATGAACATGCAAAGAAAGCTAGATTACATAATTGGATATGTGCATTTGAAGATCTAACAATGATGGAAGAAGTGATATGGAAAATTATGAGGACATTGAATCTTGTATTTAAGAAGACAACATAGATGATTGAATAAGTTATACCTTGTACTAAAAACTTTATGTTAGTCCATTTTCCTATCATAGAAAAATCCTATGAAAATGGCCTATTTCCCTACAATGTTTTGTAAAGTTCTCCCGCCCTGCTGCAACTTGTTTCAGCTTGCGAACAAGATCCGCAATGTTTTATGGCTTGCACTCTTAGCCCCTTGTTCTTCAGTGTGTTACCATGCTCCAGTTTTGATCGCATGTGTTAAATCAAAAAAAACCAAGGAGATATTCAAGTTTCAAGGTCTACTAGAAATTGCTCTTTCATATCAGGTGGTGTCAAATTTGTCTAAGCATAAAAACCCTTGATGTTTTTACATTCCTTGTTAACTTTGTGTCAAAGTGAAAACCCTGGTTATTTTCAGTCATTTTGCTTCTTCATGGCTATATCTCTGGCATTAGGTTTTCCTATGTGTACTGCTATGATGGTGTGGGACCCAGTTCTTCATGATGTTCAGTTGTGTGGTCTCCAGTTTCCCGGTGGATTAAGTTTTTCATTCGATGATTACGTGACTGTGTGCTCATGGGATCTCTTGATTTTGGTAGTGAAGTGCTTTCCATTCAGCGACCTGGCGGGCAGTTTACTTTGCCTTGGTCTCTTAATCTCCAGATTGACTATGGGGTTAGGAAATTATTTAGTGACTTGGAGAATTCCTTCAGTTGCAAAATCACCAGATGACTTTGAGTTAAGCGCCTGCCAAGGTTAAGTGAAGAAAAGTCAATGTGGGCCCGGTAGTTAGACACCTTTTAATCCTACGGTTGTCGCATGACCGCAAAGAATATTCTTCCCCTTTGTGATCATGTGACAACTGACTGATCTTTCAGCATTCAAGGGGCTTATGGGCGGTGGGTCCTCTTGTCAGGAGATGCTGACGTGCATGCTTCTTATTGGCAGTGAGCGGTGACATGGTTTTTCTTAGTGGGGCCCAACAGTGTAGTGTGTTTAAAGGGGCGTTGGTTGTCAGTTGATCTAGTGATTATCGTGTTACTATGAAGGAAAAGTGCTCGATGGTTATTCATGGTGGTAATGCAACAACCATTGATCCTTTTCTTTGGTGAGGCCCAATGGTGCGGTGGGTCCAATTGTCAGGTCTTCCTGACATGTTCATTCCTAATTGGTTGTGCCAGGCGGTGATGTAGCTTTTGTCAGTGGGGCTAGTGTTTTTAGTGTCTAGGTGAATTTTAAAGTTTGGCTATGATCTGTGGTTGTCACATGTTCACAAGGAATATTCTTCCCCCTTGCGATCATGCGACAACCATTTGATAGTGTGGTAAGTAAGGCGGTGGGTCTGAGGTGCCAATCATGCCAAGGTGCTCGATTTCTATTGGTTGCCGAGGTGGTGATGTGGCTATGGAATTTGCGTGGGCTTGTTGATCATTGTGTCAACTTATAAGGACTGCCTGATCTACTAAGAAAGACTGAGATCAACGGTTGTATTTTAATATTGATTGGTTAGCCATTGCAACTAAATTTTAAAATCTTTCCTGGGGTTTCTCACTAGTATTTCATAGTGAGCTGTATGTGATAGATGGGTTGCTCAAAATTGATTTCTCCAGGATGGTAGTAGTTGTGAAGATGATGATGAAGATTTGGGTTGTTGTCCTGATCCAATTTTGCTTCCTGGGGATGCTATGTTGAGTTAAATGTAGTGGCCTATTTCTCTCTACAGGCGGCTAGGGTTTGATGTGTTAGTGGCCTCTGTATGCATGCGAAGTTTTTCAAGTTGGTCTTGGCATTAAATTTTGTTTCTCCTACAACAAGAAGGTAGTAACTCATGATCGTAGTTAGCCTATGGTGATGAAACCAATGAAATTGTACATCAGATTTGATATGATTTTCCTAGGTTTCTAGGCTTTCTCTATATTCTTTTACTTCTTGTTAGGTTGGTGGTTGTAGACCTAAGTTTTGTTCTAAATGATTTGTAGATTGTTGCAATCCTTGTTCCTATAAAAGGATTTTTAAGATCATTTAGAAGGGTTCCAAATTTTGGTAACCCATAGGGTTCCAATTTCCCTGGTTCCATGAATGGTTCTTCTTGCAGATTTTTCCTTCTTCTCTGCATATAGGGTGTTCCCTCTTTCCTTTCTGGCTATGAGAATGTAAATAAGTTGTAACAGATTGCTTATGTATGAGATTGCAACATATTTGTACTTCTATCAGATTGTCTCCATTTGAGTTTTGAACTTATTGATTATAGCATCAAGGGTGTTGTACTCTTTCTATTTGCATTTCCAGTGAGTGTCTACAATAGAGTTATTTTTATAGAAGCAACTGAGTTCATGACTAGTGTTTAGATATGTATGAGCTGAGGTATCAAGGGTGTCTCATGCTTGTCTTTTAGTGGATGTTGATTAATGTATTACTTGTTTCATAGGTCTCTTCTAAGGGGAGGGTTAAAATCCTTTGAGCAGGTGATAGCATATTTGGGTACATAGGTGGATTGTTGAAGCATGATCTGATCAATGGTGTATGCTTGGTTTAAGGCACCAACATATTTGAATGTGTTGTCTTCCTATTTCATAGCTCTGTTGCAGTGAGGTATTTTACTCTATCACCCATTGAATAAGGCACTGGTCTATGAGAGACTTAGGGTATTTCAGGGGGTCCATTCAACCCAACATCAATCATTCAAATGAATACCTTTTCCTTACATGTTGGTAGTGGTAGTAGGAGGTCCTTTCTATTTTTTAGACTCATTCCATGAAAGCAAGTTATTGCATGAGGTTATGGTTTTATTGGGGTACATGATACTTATAGGGGTCTAAAAGCTATTCCACAATAATACATCTGCTAGCCTTTTGTTTATCAAGAAGAGTCATGAGTGTGTAGATGAGGCAATACTCACCTAAGTGATGTGGAGCTCGAAGAAGAAGGAGGATGCCCTCGGTCCTCATCAATTGACACTTTTTCCCTGTCAGACTTTGGAGTGGAGACTAACTAGTTTTTCATCATAGTGTAAACCTTACACTATGTGGGAAAAAGTGGGAACCAACAGAATGGCGACTCTACTGGGGAGAACAACAACAAAGAAATACATCTATTAGAATCTCTGGTTGTGGTTATATTGTAAAGTCAAAATCTTACTATCTAGATTGATTTGCCCCATCTGAGTCACCAATAGAATGGTGACTCTGTTGGGGAAGAAGTAAAAGACAGCAAGCTTCCTTGCTTGGCTAGATCATCCCAGAGTCTTGGTTAAAGATACACAGTCAAATAGAAAAAATACATTTATAAAATCTTCTCACTACATGCTGAGTGGTGACTCTGAGTTCTCTATTTGATCAATGCAATTCCTGATAAACAGTGAGGCCTAATGAAGTTTTGGTTGTTTGGAAGAAGATACAAACAAGTGCAACATTTTCCTCTTCAAGGAGGTGGCAACTCTACAGAGAAAAGAACCTAATGGAGCTACATGGTGAGCTCTAGATATGCCTTACCTTCCAATCAACAAGTTGAGTTTCAGCTATAGAACTTCCAGGTATTCTATCTTCATGTTTAGAAATGTTTTCTTATAAGGTGATTTGAGCACCAAGACAAGGAAAAAGGTGTGGAAGAGAGCTTTGCATGCTTCAAAGAATCAGGGTTGCAGTTTTGCAAAATTTTTAGTGAAGCATGGGCATGGGTAGTGATAATTGCAGTTTCATTTTTAGTCCATGAGTATTCACATATGTTGGCCGTAGAATGGTCATGATGTTTTCAGGAGATTGGTTGCATATGTGGATGAGAATCAAACCTTTGTTTTTGGAGGGTCTCTAATTTCCTTTTGGTGGCCTGGGGCCACCAAGTAAAGTTGTAGTTTTTGTAAATATTTGTAGATATTTTCCCTTTTTGTTGTGTGTTTCCCTTTCTAACTTTCTTGGTTGCTAGTTTTTGTGAGGGTCCCCTATTTTTGTCCTGTGGGTGGTTTGCTTCCTCCAAAAATTCTGAATCCTTGCCATGCCTGCAAGAGGCATGCATCCCTAGATAGAGCCACTATTAGTCCATTTTCTTGTCATAGAAAAATCTTATGAAAATGACCTATTTCCCTGTAATATTTTGTAAAGTTGTCCCACCCTGCTACAACTTGTTTCAGCTTGCAAATAGGATCCAAAATGTTTTATGGCTTGTGCTCTTAGCCCCTTATTCTTCAGTGTGTCACCATGCTCCAATTTTGATCGCATGTGCTAAATCACAAAAACTAGGGAGATATTAAAGTTTCAAGGTTTGCTAGAAATTGCTCTTTCATATCGGGTGATGTCAAATTTGTCTAAGCATAAAAACCCTCGTTGTTTTTGCATTCCTTATTATCTTTGTGTCAAAGTGAAAACCCTGATTATTTTCAGTTGTTTTGCTTCTTTGTAGCTATATCTCTTGCATTAGGTTTTCCTATGTGCACTGTTGTGATTGTGTGGGACCTAGTTCTTCATGATGTTTAGTTGTGTGGTCTCCAGTTTATCGGTCGATTAAGTTTTTCATTCGGTGATTACGCGATTGTGTGCTCGCGGGATCTCTTGATTCTGGCAGTGAAGTGCTTTCCATTCAGCGACCTAGCGGGCAGTTTTCTTTGCCTTGGTTTCTTAATCTCTGGATTGACTGTGGGGTTAGGAAATTATTTGGCGACTTGGAGAATGCCTTTAGTCTTGAAATCACCAAATGACTTTGAGTTAAGCACATGTCAAGGTTAAGTGAAGAAAAGTCAATGTGGGCCTGATAGTCAAACACATTTTAATCCTATGGCTGTTGTATGACCGCAAAGAATATTCTTCCCCTTTGTGATCATGTGAAAACCATTTGATCTTTCAGTGTTTAAGGGGCTCATAGGTAGTGGGTCCTCTTCTCAGGAGATGCTAACATGCGTGCTTCTCATTGGCAACGAGTGGTGACGTAGTTTTTCTTAGTGGGGCCCGACAGTGCAGTGTGTTTAAAGAGGCATCGGTTGTCAGTTGATCTATAGATTGTCATGTTGCTATGAAGGAAAAGTGCTCGATGGTTAGTCATGGCAGTAACATGACAACCATTAATTATTTTCTTTGGTGAGGCCTGACGGTGTGGTGGGTCCAGTTTTCAGGTCTTCCTGACATGTTCATTCCTGATTGGTTGTGTCAGGTGGTGATGTGGCTTTTGTCAATGGGGCCAGTGTTTTCGGTGTCTAGGTGAAGTTTAAAGTTTAGCTATGATCTGTGGTTGTCGCATGTTTGCAAGGAATATTCTTCCCCCTTTCGATCATGTGACAACCATTCGATGGTGTGGTAAGTAAGGTGGTAGGTTCGAGGTGCCAATCATGCCAAGGTGCTCAATTTCTATTGGTTGCTGAGGTGGTGATGTGGCTGTGGAATTTTTGTGGGCTTTTTGACCATTGTGTCAAATTATAAGGACCCTAATCTACCGAGAAAGATTGAGATCAATGGTTGTATTTTAATATTGATTGGTTAGCCATTGCAGCTAAATTTTAAAATCTTTCCCGAGGGTTTCTTGCTAGTATTTCATAGTGAGCCGTATGCGATAGATGGGTTGCTCAAAATTGATTTCTCCAAGATGGTAGCAGTTGCAAAGATGATGATGAAGATCTAGGTTGTTGTCCTGATCTGATTTTGCTTCCTGGGGATGCTATACTGAGTTAAATGTGGTGGCCTATTTCTCTCTGTAGGTGGCTAGGGTTTGATGTGTCAGTGACCTCTGTATGCATGTGAAGTTTCTCAAGTTGGTCTTGGCATTAAATTTTGTTTCTCTTACAACAAGAAGGTAGTAATTTGTGATTGCAGTTAGCCTGTGGTGATGAAACCAATGAAATTGTACATCAAATTTGATCTAATTTTCCTAGGTTTCTAGGCTTTCTTTGTATTCTTTTACTTCTTGTTAGGCTAGTGGTTGTAGACCTAAGTTTTGTTCTAAATGATCTGTAGATTGTTGCAATCCTTATTCCTATAAAAGGATTTTTAGGATCAGTTAGAAGGGTTCCAAATTTTGGTAACCCATAGGGTTCCAATTTCCCTGGTTCCATGAATGGTTCTTCCTATATATTTTTCTTTCTTCTCTACATATAGGGTGTTCCCTCTTTCCTCTCTGGCTATGAAAATGTAAAGAAGATGTAACAGATGTCTTATGTATGAGATTGCAACATATTTGTACTTCTATCAGATTGTCTCCATTTGAGTTTTGAACTTATTGATTATAGCATCAAGGGTGTTGTGGTCTTTCTATTTACATTTCCAGTGAGTGTCTGCAATAGAGTTGTTTTCACAGAAGCAACTCAGTTCATGACTAGTGTTTAGATATGTATGAGCTGGGGTATCAATAGTGTCTCATGCTTGTCTTTCAGTGGTTGCTGATTAATGTATTACTTGTTTCATAGGTCACTTCTAAGGGGAGGGTTAAAATCCTTTGAGCAGGTGATAGCATATCTAGGTACATAAGTGGATTGTTGAAGCATGATCTGATCAATGGTTTATGCTTGGTGTAAGGCACCAACATATTTGAATGTGTTGTCTTCCTATTTCATAGCTCTATTGTAGTGAGGTATTTGACTCTGTCACCCATTGGATAAGGCACTAGTCTATGAGAGACTTAGGGTATTTCCAGGGGTCCATTCAACCCAACATCAATCATTCAAATGAATACCTTTTCCTTACATGTTGGTAGTAGTAGTAGGAGGTCCTTTCTAGTTTTCAAACTCATTCCATGCAAGCAAGTTATTGTATTAGGTTTGGTTCATTGGGGTACAGGATACCTATAGGGGTCTAAAAAATATTCCACAGAAATACATCTGCAGGCCTTTTGTTTATCAAGAAAAGTCGTGAGTGTGCAGATGAGGAAATACCCACCTAAATGATGTGGAGCTCAAAGAAGAAGGAGGATGCCCTTGGTCCTCATCAATTGGTACTTTTTCCCTGTCAGACTTTGGAGTGGAGACTAACTAATTTGTCATCATAGTGTAAACTTGACACTATGTGGGAAAAAGAGGGAACCAACACTTTACAAGAGATACTCTTCTTGGAAGATTGGAAGCAACATAAATGAACCTAAGGTTATCAAGAGACTTACCTAGAATGGAGACAACATTCAGTGCTCTTAGCATCCATCCTACTTTGTCAAGAAGTACCAGTGTGAGTGGAGATTATGCCAATAGTAGATCTAGAAATGAAGAAGACAAGAAGATTGAAGAAGGTATTGCCTTGTTTGTGAAAAGAGAACCAGACGGTAAGAAATTTTTTAAATGTTGGACATGTCAAGAATATGGTCATTTTGCATGTAAATGTCCTAAGAGAGTTAAAAAGTACAGAAACAATTTCAAGCCTAGAAGATCTAAGGAATGTTATTATGCTAATGATGAAGATCTTGAAGCTAGTATAGAAAGAACTTTGAGTGAAAGTGATACTGAGAATAATGATGAAATAGGATTTGTAGCAATTAAAGAAGAGAATCCTAAAAATGATGTTAAGGAAGAAAAAGACTTAGTTTCCCAAGTTGAAAAGAAAGCTGATTGGATTATAGATAGTGGTTTTTCACATCATATGACTGGTGACATGAAAAAGTTCATAAAATTTAACAATTATGATGGAAGAGTTGTCAGAGTTGGAAACAATGCACCTTATTTAATTAAAGGTATAGGATCTATTACTCTTGATGGAAAGACTAATACTGATGATGTTTACTTTGTGGATGGTTTGAAACATAATCTTTTGAGTGTTGGACAGTTAGTGGATAAGGGATATCAAGTTTGTTTTACTGAGAAAACTTGTATGATAAAGGATAAAGATGGAAATCTGATTGGAACTGGATCTAGAACCAGAGGTAATGTATTTTAGTTGAATCCTACTAAGATGACATGTTTGATTACTAATATTGATGACAGTTGGGTATGGCATAGAAGGTTTTGTCATATAAACTTTGATAATATTGTGAAAGTGAGTACTACACTTGCAGTAAGGGACTTGCCTAAAATTATGAAGCCTACTAACATGATTTGCAAAGAATGTGTGATGGCTAAGTAGAAGAGAAGTTCATTTCCTAGTAAGAAGTTCACATCGGCAGAGAAGTTGGAGATTGTTCATACAGACTTGAGAGGTCCTACCAGGACTAGAGGATTCTATGGAGAAAGGTATGTTATGATTTTTGTTGATGATTTTACAAGAATGATGTGGATTGCATTTCTTAAAGAAAAATCTTAAGCATTTGATAAGTTTAAGATAATTAATAATAAAGTTGAGAATGAATTTGGAATGAAGATTAAATGTTTGAGATCTGATAGAGGTGGAGAATTTACTTCTAGAGAGTTTAACATCTTTTGTGAAATGAATGGTATTCAGAGATAGTTTTCAACCCCTAGAATACCTGAACAAAATGGTATTGTAGAAAGAAGAAATAGATCAGTGACTGAAGCAACAAGAGCTATGTTGTTTAAGAATGACCTGGCGAAGATATTCTAGAGAGAAGAAGTGAATATAGTAGTATATACAATGAATAGAGTACAAATCAGAGAAGACACAAACAAGACACCTTATGAATTGTGGTTTGGACATGCACCCTCAGTTAAGTATTTTAGAATTTTTGGACAAATGTTATATAAAGAGAGATGATGATATTGGAAAGTTTGATCCTAGAAGTGATGAAGGTATTTTTCTTGGATATTCTTTGAAGAGAAAAGCATATAGATGTTACAATAAGAGAACTAAGACTATTGTTGAGACTGCAAATGTTAAAGTTGATGAAAAGTTCAAAATTCAAGAAAGAATGCTTGATTATGAATCTGATGAAGAAGCTCATCCTAACACTAAAACTACTAAATTATTCTATGAGACTGATAGTGAATTATTGAATGAAAGTCATGCTAAAGAAACCAGAGAGGAATCTAGAGAAGAATCTATAGTTGACACAATTTCTGAAACTATGACACTGAATAGGTATTTATCAAGACATCATCCTAATAAACAAGTTATTGGAAGTTCAGAGGAGTTCTAAATCGGAATAAGGTACATTTATGTTTGATTTCTCAAATTGAACATAAATCTACTAGTGAAGCTTGTGAAGATGAACATTAGATTAATGCTATGAAAGAACTAGATCAGATTGAAAAGAAAAAGACATGGGAATTAGTCCCTATACCTAAAGAAAAGAATGTGATTGGAACTAAATGGGTATTTAGAAACAAGATGAATGAACAAGGAGAAGTAGTAAGAAACAAAGCAAGATTAGTATGTAAGGGATACTCACAGCAAGAAGGAATTGACTATGAAGAAACTTTTGCACTTGTAGCAATAATTGAAGTAGTAAGAATGTTTTTGGACTATGTAGCTTTTAAGAAATTCAAAGTGTATCAAATGTATGTGAAGTTCACATTTTTGAATGGTGAATTAGAAGAAGAAGTCTACATTGAGCAACCTGAAGGTTTTCCTTTGACTCAAGAAGGAGACATGGTATGTAAATTGAAGAAAGCATTATATGGACTAAAGCAAGCACCTAGAACTTGGTATGCAAGACTAGATAAGTATTTGTTAAAGTTGGGATTTTCTTAAGGAACAGCTGATAGTAATCTGTACATAAAAGAAATTGAAAATGGATTGTTGATTATAGTTATTTTTGTTGATGACATTATTTTTGGAGGAGAAGATGAAGCTAGTGACAAATTTGCTGATGAAATGAAGACATAATTTTAAATGAGTATGATTGGTGAAATGAAATACTTTTTGGGATTACAAATAACAAAGAACAATGATGGTATCTTTGTAAGTTAGAAAAAGTACTTGAATGATTTGCTGAAAAGATTTGGAATGGAGAACTGTAAACTAGTTGGAACACCTATGGTTACACGACACAAACTATCTAGCACAGATGAAACATCGGTAGTTGAATAGAAAAAATGTAGATCTATGATTGGAAGATTGCAGTACTTGACACATACAAGACCTGATATAGCACATTTAGTTGGAATTGTAGCAAGATTTCAAGCTGAACTTAGAGAATCACATTATGCGACAATAAAGAGGATACTGAGATATTTAAGAGGCACAATGGACTATGGATTGAGGTATGAAAAATTTGATGATTTTACCCTATGTGCATATACAGATGTTGATTGGGGACGTAGTGTTGATGATACGAAAAGCACCAGTGGTGGAGCCTTTTTCCTGGAGGAAGATTGGTTTCTTGGCTAAGCAAGAAGCAAAATTGTATTTCACATAGCATAGTAGAAGCAGAGTATGTAGCAATAGAAAACAATTGTAACCAGATAATTTGGATGAAGCAGATGTTGAAGGATATTAAAATTAAGTTTGTTGAGCCTGTTGTCATACACCGTGACAACACCAGTAAAATTAGTATGTCTAAGAATCCTGTATTACATTCTAAGACAAAGCATATAGAGATCAAGTATCATGTTGTAAGAGATAAAGTTACTAGGAAAGAAGTCAGATTAGAGTACATAAGCACAAAGGAGTAGATAGTAGACATATTTACAAAGCCTTTGCCTAAGGATACATTTGAGTATTTGAGAGGTATGATTGGGTTTATGCCCCAACCTAATTTTGAGTGGTGATTTAGTTGGTTGCATTTGTCTAGTGGTATATGAGCCCTATCTTTCTTCTGGATTGGATGTTGGTACTTCCTCTATGGGGTAGTATGTGAGCTGAGTCATGAGGACTCTTGTGAATGTATTTTCTAAATAGTGTCTTTTGACATTGTTGTTGTTTTTGACATAATGATGAAATTTATATCATTGATATCAATGGGGTAGAAGTGTACATGAAAAACCCTATGTACCATATGTTGGAGAAAACTAAATAGGAAAATGAAGTAAGATTTATTGATGAAGAAGATTCGAAATGTTTGTCAGAGCAACAGTGTTGCAGTATTGAATTTTTGGAACATTGGATGTTTTTCATCTATGTTGCCACCAATGCCAAAGGGGGAAGATTGTTAGGAATGAATGCTAAATGTTGGTAGTCATTCTGTAGTAGTTGTTGTTGCATTCATGACTATGATTGTCATTGATGTCAACATAGTGATCTTCTAGAGACTAGCAGAGAAGAAGACAGTGTTTTGATTAGTGCACATGGGTATTGTAGTTGGAGCTATGCAATGTTGAGGTTATATTATTTGATATATTATACGTCTATGGTTAAGAGCGCAGATAGTAATTCATTTATTCATGAAAGTTATGAGCATTTTGGTGGAAGCAGTATTCAGGTAGTGTTCCTGAGTAGCGGTTTGTAGAAATCAGATGATATCTCCTAATTAGGATGGAATCTAGTTTTGCACAGTTAAAGGGTAGTTTGAGAAACATTGATAGTGATGTGGATGATAGTGCAAACTTTGAGGTTTCATGAGTGAAGAGTTATTATATTTGGAAGTTGACAGTTTTGTGTAATTTTGATGTAACATGTGGAAACTTTTATTTTATAATTATGTGCCGACTCATTTGTAATTATTTGAGTGTGGTATAGAGGAAGGAATGTTTTTCCTTGTTGTAATGTAATTGAATGTAAGAATGTTATGGTTGGATGTGAATACATGCATGAGGTGAAGAAAAGAGCTAATGAAGTTGTGAAAGCAAAATTGTGAAAGAAGACATGCGAAGTAAAGAGATCTAGAATTGAGATCTGGTGTAGCAGTGTGTGCAGTTTGGCATAGTGAGGAGGTAACATATTTGATATTATTCTATTGAATAATCTTAAGGTCATTTGGACAGTGTGTTCAGTGATCTTGCCATTGAATCTGTTTGGGCAGTGGGTCCTTCTGTCTTCCATAACTCCTAACAGGGTTAGAATCTTTTAGTAGGGATTCAAAATCTCCTAATAGGGATTCATATGTATTGAATATATTTCATAAAACTCCTAACATAGTCCATCCTTTCACAAGGAATATTTATATTAGTGCATATTTTATGGGCATCATTTCCACTAGGGTTTACTCTTTGATCAAGAGGTTCCCTAGTCAACATAGCTTGTGTTATTGTGTCATTGTGTATGAATATCTTTCTATGGTTGGTAACTATATTTTTTACATGGTTAAATGATGTTGAAGTTGATAAAAGTTATAATTATCTGATAACTGATTCACCCCCCCCTCTCAGTTATCTTGGTGGACTTTACTTTCTAACAATTGGTATCAGAGCTTGGTCACAGGTTCAAATCCCCTCAGGTAACGCTGAGGGGGAGATTGTTGGAAAAATGGTCAGTGCTCCCCTCAAGATTTTTGGCATGGCTTAACCACCTCTTGTGTCTTCTATAAGTCTAGTGGTTGTATCGAGCATTAATAGGTCAATTTTTTGGTGCAATGACAACCACTACTTGTAACATTGGGTTGCCGGTCCTAGGTGGTTTTTCCCTTCACAAGGTTTCCATGTTAAATCTCTTATGTCATGTGTTGATTGTGATATTTGTTTGTTATCATACTTTGCATATTACATGTTATAATTTGATCGGTAACTACTATAAGTTTTAGACTGATAATCGGTAAAAGCACAAACAGTGAAAGGAATTATTGTTTATTGAGTAGCACAAGTTGAAGTATTTCTTTTGGATTATACATTTTTAATTGGGACAGTGATTAACTGATTCACCCCCCTCTCAGTTATTTTAACAAATGGTTCATTGATAGTGGATACTCATATCATATGACTGGTGATAAAGATATGTCTATGAATATTGAAGACTATGATGGAGGTGTTGTTATATTCAATTAGAATGCTCCTTATTTTATTAAAGGAAAAGGATATATTAATCTTGATGGAAAAAATATTATTGATGATGTCTTATATGTTGAAGGTCTAAGTCATAACTTGTTGAGTGTTGGAAAGCTATTGGATAAAGGTTACAGATTGGAATTTATGTATAGAATCTAAACTTGTTGGAAAGTTGGCTATACTGGTGTATATAAATTAGTATAGTGTTTTCATTATGGAAACAAAGTCATATAGTAGTTTGGAGTCAGCGTACTTAATGAGAAGATCAGAAATTGGCTAAGTGTTGAAGGCTGGACAGTGTACAGAGTACTTGAAGTTCAGAGCATTAGTGCACGTGCATAAGATCTAATTATGGTATGCACCCTAGAAGATAAGTTGGTTAGATTATTTTCATGCTTAGTCTATGAGCACATGATTAGATATGCAAGTATGAGAAAGATATAGATAGTTGAAGTTACACAGCCAGTGTGTGCCAACAAAGAATAGAGTAAGTAGCTGACTATTAGCATTTTGATTTACGGTTATATTCTAATGATGTAAAGGATATGCACCTATTGTAATTAGGTTTCAAACATTTAAATAATTTTGTCTATAAACATGCATGATCCAATTGAATTGGAAGCATTGTATGTAATAGGTTTAAGGGCCGACCTAGTTGTTTATTTTGTATGCGCATATAAATATGAGATGAGTCCATTGTAAATGGTATGGAAGTTGATATGTTATTTTGATAGGAAGAGCATAAGTGTGAAAAGAAACATTAAGATGTATTAGAGCTTTGCAAGAGGTCAAAACATCAGCGCATCAAAGGAACTGATCTGACAAGCAGTGTCACAATGATAGTTCATCCAGTAGATATAGTGTGTATCTAAGATCAAAAGATTGTAGCCTTCAGCACTTGAGCAATGAGCTCTAGGATAGTGTGGCCACTCCCATAATAGGGTTTGACCCTTGAAAAGGTATATTGTACTTAATGTATTGTAATGAAACTACTAACAAGGTTAAGGATGTTGTAACAAGGATCATAAAACACTAGTACATAATATTAGTGGGTGTCAATTCCCATCGGGGTTTTTACCTATTTGGCTTTCCCCATAACCACATTGGTGTTATGTGTTGATTTCATGTTTCATGTTTATAAGAATGTTCATTTCAGTAGATAAGCATTTAAGTTCAGTTTAAAGATTAAGTTAAAAGTTAAAATATAGTGAACACTGATTCACACCCCCCCCCTCTCAGTGTTCCCATCCCCAACAATTGGTATCAGAGCTTTGGTCCTCAGCAAAGAAGTTTAACCACTTGAGGAGATCATGGACAAAGAAAAAATGAAACATCTAAAGGGAAATCTTGGAGCTACTCTTGATGACTTGGAAAAATCTAAAAGAGAAACTGAAGAACTAAAAGAAAAACTCAGTGATGATCAATTAGTCATCAAAAGGCTAAGAAAGGATTTGAAAGAATGCTCCACCAGTGATCTAGGGATAATGGTCAAGAAGCTGAATGAAGAAAATGCATCCTTAAAAGAACAACTTGAAGAATTTGATGATAAGATGACTAACAATTAGGAAGTCTATGAAGAACGGGTCAAAGAGAACCTTCAACTCAATGAAGAGTTATGGAAAGAAAACATGGAAATCTTGGGGCTAAGAAACAACAAAGAAAGCCTGGAATCTAAATTGAAAGAAGCAAAGAATCACATTGACAAATTAAACACTAGTTCTAATTTGATAGAATCTTAGTTATATGCAAGAACAACTAAAGAAGATACTAACTGCATTGGATACAATGAAGCACAAAATTAGATTGACAATATGCGAGCACTAAAGAATGCACAAAAAGACTCTACTGATACTAAGAAGACTGAATATCAAACCAAAGATAATAATGAACCACCTAAGAGTGAGCGCAAGCAAGTAGACTGCACTTGTTATGTGTGCAACAAATATGGACATATAGCAAGGAACTATACAAAGTTAAGACCTTTTAATGGTTACTATTATTCATGCAATAAATTTGGTCATAGAGCTATGAATTGTAAGGCAAGTAAGAAGAATAGGACTCAGCATGATTAAAGAAATTAGAATTAGTCAATTGTAAGAAGTTCTCAGAATGTTACATGTCAAATATGTAACTATAATGGTCACTCAGCTAGATAATGTAAAATGGTGACTAATGTCAATGTGTTGAGGAATATAAGGCCTCTAGTCATTTGTCACTCTTGTAACAAGGCTGGACATATCTCAAAGTTTTGTAGATCAAGGATGCAAGGTTAGAAAATCCCTAAATAGCCTAAAGAACCAATTTTGGATCTCAAAGGAGAAGTTAATTTTGTGAAAGCTTTAGAGGATGTGAGCTTGATTTGGTTAGAATCAAAGAAGGACAAGGTTGATGAGTATGTATTGGATGCATCCATAGTGGACACACCCTCTACATCTAGATGAATGGCCCTTAGGGTCATAGGGGGAGCTAATTTAGCTCTAGACCCCTACGTTGTTGATATACTCACTCTTAGAGTATGCACCTTTGGACTTAAGATTTTGGAGACTAGAGGAAATTTTGTGCAAGAGTGCACTAACTAATTGTTCATATAATGAAAGTTAGGAATTTCTTAGTGATAGCCTAGTTTACGCAACAAGCATTAATGGTAGAATTTCTACTTTAAAGTACACAGAAGTTAGAAGATCTCTCATTGCATTCATATTGAGAGTGATTGGAGAGCAGAAGATCCTTAGTAGTTGATTGAGAAGTGTTGTAGTTAGATTCATCAAGTGACTTGTTGTGAAATTGATCAATTATGGAAACCCTAACTCATCACCCTTGTTGGAATTCACCTTCTCTTTCTACTTGCAGGTTTACACTATGATTGACAGCTTAATGTCACTGAATCTATCACCACTCCAAAGTTTGCAAGGAAAAGGGCCAATTAACAAGGATCAACAAGGATCCTCCTACACTTTGAGCCTAAATACTCAGGTGGGTGTACCTTTGATTTACTTCTTGAAAGGAATCACTAAATATTATTCATTTATACCCTTTACTAGCTGATTGAAAGATTTTATCATTTAAATGTGTGTGTGGTTGATGATGATGATGGACTACTTCCAGAGAATTGACCAGTGCCTTAACCCAGGGCATAGAGTCACTTAATAACATACATCAACTAAAAACTACAACTCAAATACCATTGAATTCAGAATAAGTACTTTGCCTATTATCCCTCTCCCTCACATACTAGGACATCAAATTCTTATCTAGCCATGAGCTCACTGAAACTACCTCAAAGGCTTTAATCCTAACTTTGTTAGGAACTCAAAGATAATTTCACACTACTCTTTGTTTAGCATATGCTAACCCACTTTGTGACATTAACATATATGAGCCCAAGAATAAAATAAGAAGACATACACAAGTATGAGATTGGAATCCAAGTGTATTCTCATTCAAATTTGTAGAATCAATACATTACCAAATAACAAAATGCTAGGAAAACAAACCCTGAATCCAAGCTTTCCTTCTTCATTCTTTTACATTTACTATCAATATAACATCAACAACCTGGGACCAAAAAGAAAAGTTTTGGAACCTTTACAAAATCAAAACTTCTACAATATATACCACTAGTCATCTTGGAATCCCAAAACAAGATGCAACAAGCTTCAGATGACTAGGGTTAGGGTTTCCACCCACCAAACTAACCCGAAACAATCAAAATTTATTGCAATTAGAGGAAAAACCAAGCAACCAGGTTAGGATAGATCCTAGACTCATCTTCATTTATGAGAAACCTTTGAGAATGTACTGAAGATCATCAATATTCCATGCTTATCAATCTAATTATCCACCTGCAACATGCCTCGAGCAAGAAAACCCATCCCATCACAACACAAAACTATCTATAATCCATCATTAGGCCTCTCTGGACCACACTGCAGCAGTTGAAAATCATTTCTACCAGATCCAGCCGCTTAAGCATTCAATTTTAGTCCTTCTTGTCACAGAAAACCATTTAAATATTTGAATTTTGGTAACAACGACTATCTCAATGGTGCCAATAGCATATCAGTGGTCAATATTCAAACTAAGATCAACTTTAAGTCAAGGTCGTCTGATCTTCTCCTTTCCCAGGCACTTCACGAGTTAACCACATAGGAATCCTAGTTTACATTTAGCGAACACATGACAAAGGCTTTTCTATTCACAGAATGAAAACCTTAACCCACCTTTAACTCAGTGACTCAGTGAATCAAGAAAAATAATCAACCTCGGTCATATTTGGTGAACTAGCAACTGAAGGCTTGCGCCTATTCACCGAGTGTTTCATCTCTCTGCCAATTCATTTAGAGAATGCACAAACACATGTTCACTGAATCGCTAAACCTTTTAGAGCCTCACCACTTTATTGCGTGAATAAGTGAACAAGAGGAAACTTGTCAAAGCTGCTAAACACTTATCAGAACTATTAAACTTTAGACCCACACATGGGCCTGCAATTTGCCATCTGTCAGCATATTACTTGTATCTACCTGGTCACCTCTAACAAAGGACCCACCGCATACAGGCCTTCAAATCAGACGACTGTCTTAAATTTGCATAGCTTTGATAGACTAGACCCTATGAGATCTTACACCATCTATCAGATCTTCCACACTAGCATCTCATAGAACCATTCCAGCCCTCTAACACAACCAATAAGAAGGCTCCAAATGTAATACTTGTTAGCAGACCCACTAACCTCATCCTGCACACTTGGAGAATCAGACGGTTGGCGCATGATCTCATGGGCTTAGAAGATTCTTTGAGATCATGTGCCCACCATAGATCTTAAATCTTTTCTAACTTCATGAAATCCTAACCCCACCCTTCTATGTAAGATGTCTAAATGAATCAAAAACTGCCACATTGCAAAATCCGGTAAGTGGACATGCAACTTTTTCTTTGCTCATAGGTCCCTCTGACAACCCTACCATATCATAAATTCTCTCGACCAATGAGGAACTACCATTTGTGCATACATGTCAGTAGACCCACCCATTTGAAACATCATGTCATAAAGAAAAATCAATGGCTGGCATAAGATCACAAGCCTCTGACACACTCTATGCGCTTTTATGCCAACCATTGGATCAAAAGGGAAAGAAAAGCCAAGCCCAGTGATAGATTCCAACTCACCGCTTAGAAACCAATAGTATACCACCACCTCAGCACCTTCTGAAAATTGAGTCCACATGTATCACTGCTTATAAATAGGGGCCACCATTTTGCAAATCAGTGACTGAAAGAAAGATAAGCTACTCACTAGGTCACTTAATGTTAACCGGTAACCACCAAACAATGAGATATTATGAAAATACATGTTCACCCATTTGCTGAATAAAAGAGGTAACCACCAGAGGATTAAAAAAATAAGTGAACAATTAAGGAATGAAATATGTACATGCATTTTAGATTACTTAAGTGGCCTGAAAAGGTAATGACAAATTAGAGTGAGGCTGGGGTAAACTAGGGCTTTTTGCTTGCAATGGCTAGAAATTTGAAACTTTTGACCTAGGGCTTAAGCCAGAGACACATAAAACATTGCAAAGACCAGGGGAAAATGGGTACGGCCATGAAATTTTTTGTAGGTTCTAATAGTGGCTCTGTCTGGGGATGCATGTCTCTTGTAGGCATGGCAAGAATCTAGAATCACTGGTTAAAGAAGACCATCCCACAGGACAAAAATTGAACAACAAAGAGCAACAGGACAAAATCCTACAAACTAAGACAAAAAGGAAATGGGGAGCAAGCACTATTTACAAAATTTTACAACATATACAGACCTAACTACTGCTCATGGAAAGAAAAATACCTTCAATTGAACTATTTCTTCAAAAATTGTCCATGAACTAGCAATTCTTGAATGTCACCGTTTAGTTCTTTGACAATGTATGAATCTTGGCCCCATTTCTCATGAATTAGATATGGCCCTAACTAGTGTGGATCAAACTTTCCATGCTTCCCTTTATCCTCTAGTCTGGCATTCCAAATCAACACCAAATCATCAGGCTCAAATCTCCTTTCAACAGTTTTCTTGTCATACAAATTTTTAACCTATAACTGCAATTTGGTATTTTTTGAAGCTGATTCTCTTCTAGTTTCATCTAGCCTGATGAGATCCTCAATCCTCAATTTCATTTCATCATCTATATCATCATCATATAACTGAAAAAACTTATACATTTCCAACAAGTTGTTCTGAGGCATCCTTGCATGTATCCCATATACTAAGTCAAATGGTGCACAACCAATTGTCTTCTTTACAGTCACCCTGTTAGCCCATAGAGCTAATAGTAACTTTGAATTCCATGCTCTTTTATTCTTATCAAGAATCCTCTTGAGAATTTTCATCAGGCTTTTGTTAGATGATTATGCCTGTCCATTTCCTTGTGGATGATAAGGTGAGGAATTTGACCTTTGAATTCCTAGACGTTTGCAGAATTCTTTGTACTCAGCAGACCTAAAGCACATTGCATTGTCACTAACTATCCTCTCAGGGAAATCAAACCTTGTAACAACATTATTCAATAGAAAATCAATTACCACCTTACTAGTTTCATTTCTTGTAGGGATAGATTCTACCCATTTTGTGAAATAATTAGTAGCAACTAGTATCCAAGAATGTCCCCCACTTGACTTGTTTGGTATCTCCCCAATGAAATCTATTCCCCATTGTTGGAAAGGAGCTTGTACTTCTATTGACCTCAAGGGAACATTGCTTGAGAATTTTAGCTTACCAGAGAACCTTTGACAAGCATCACACCTCCTTACCAACTATTCTGCATCCTTGAAGATTGTAGGTCACCAGAATCCTGCTCTCAAGATTTTATGAGTAGTGGTCTTACCCATATAATGTCCACCACAAACTCCCTCATGCATTTCTTTTAACAACTTGTCAGCCTGATTTTCATCCACACATTTCAAAAGTATGCAATCCAAATTTTTCCTATACAATTTACATTTTACAATCACATATTTGATGGCTTGTAACTTCAATGTCATCTTCTTATTATCATCCATGTCTGTAGGACATTTCATGTTTCTCAAGTAATAGATAATATCTTGATACCAGATACAATCATCCATATCACAAGTATAATCAATCTCATTCTAATTTATCTGATTTGCATCAAGATTGGATTGAGCCATCAATTTTGCCAATCCTTTTCCTCTAACCAATTTAGTAATTTGGATATCAATATTAAATTCTTGAATTCTATTTATCCATCTGCATCTCCGCCCAGACACCTCTTGCTATGAGAAAATATCTTTGACTACTACACTTGGTACAAAGGTAATCACAATTACTCCCATCAGATAACATCTAAAAGCCTTTACAGCTTTCACTAGTGCATATGCTTGTTTTTCATTGATATCATACTTCAATTTAGCAGCCTACAAAGATTTACTAAAAAATGCAATAGGTTGCTCATAACCTTCATTATTTTTCTGCAACAACACTACAGCAATAGTATGAAAAGATGCAAAGGAAAAGATATGCATTGGGATATTATAATCAGGTGCCTTGAGCATAGGTGCATCTTTAATAGCCTGCTTGATATCCTTGAAAGCTTCATTAGGTTCACCTTCCCAATTGACAATAGATCCTTTCTTTAACATCTTGGATATGGGTCTAGTAACTTCAGCAAAGTTTGTTACAAATCTTCTCAAGAAGTTCACCTGACAAAAGAAGGATTGAATTCCTTTAATATTCTTTGGTTTTTGAATCTTATCAATGGCTACCACCCTTTTAGAATCAATTCTAACTCCTTGCTTTCCAACCAAGTGACCAAGCAACTTACCCTCAGTGACACCAAATGCACATTTCCTTGGATTTAATAAAATGCCATACTCCAAAGCACTCACAAATATTTTTTCTAAATGACCACAATGGTCTTCTTCCTTCTTGGAATAGGCAGTTAAATCATCTTGATAAACTACAACGAAATCATCAATAAAGTCTGAAAAGGCAACATCCATTGCCCTCTCAAAAGTTGCACCAGCATTTTTGAGACCAAAAGGCATTCTCACATAAACATATGTCCCCCAAGGTGTTTTGAAAGCTGTCTTAAATTGTTTTGATTCTTTAACAATTACGTGATTGTAACCAAAAAAACCATCCATCATAGACATTAATTTAGATCCAGTCACTCTTTGCAACATAGCTTCCATATTGGGCAGACAATAGTTATCCTTTAATGAGTTGATGTTCAAATTTCAGAAATCTACACAAAGTCTGATGTCACCATTTTTCTTCCTGACAAGAACTAAATTTGAAACCCAAGAAGAATGCCTACTAGGTTTGATAATTCCAGCATCTCTTAGCTTCATTAATTCTTCTTGCATCTTGGGTGTCGAGGTGGGATTTATAGGCCTTTGTTTCTGCCTAAAGGGTTTAGCATCTTCCTTCAAAGGAATAACATGTAGAAACAAATCCTCTCTATAAACCTTTAGGTAATCATATGACCATGCAAAAACATGTCTGAATTTTCTTAATAATTCAATCAAAGACTTCTTTACCTTTTGAGACATGTCGTTACCAATGTACACCTTTTTAGGTGTCTCTTGTGTTCCAAGATTTATGTCTTTTAAATCCATATGATCTTCCTTTTTAATATCCTTCTGAACTCTATCTTGGTTATCAAATATAGTTTCTAGAACAAGTCCCTTATAAACCTTGTTAGTTTTAAGTTGAATGACTTCATTACCAAGGACAACCTCTTTTACTTCTATAGTCTCAACTAGAGCTGAACAATCTAATTCTTGACCATGATATTGATCTTCACAACTCATAAATTTCAAAATGTCTTGGTCATCCTCAAAGACTTGCTAGTTTTCAACATTATCTGGTATACTAGGCCTAGTCTGAATTTCAACTTTAGAGAGGCCAGCAAAAGTAACATCACTAGGATTGATTGCTATATTGGCTAACAAGTCAGCCATCTTATTATTACTCCTATCTTTTCATTCAATATTGAAGGCATCAAAACATTCAATCAAATCCCACACAGTATTTCTATATTGTTTCAACCTTTTGTTCTTGGAAGCATGTACTGATCTAACTTGAGATACCACCAATTCAGAATCCCCTATAACCCTTAGGCATTTAATTCCATGCTTTTGTGCCAATTTCACTCCTAACAAAAATGCTTCATGTTTTTCTATATTATTGGTACAAAAGAAATTCAATTTGAAAGAGAACTTGTAGGTATTTCCATTAGGAGAAATGAGTAGAATACTTGCTCCTGCACCATCTTTGTAATTTTCACCATCAAAATACATCACCCACAAATCACCCTTCATAGATTTAACATTTACCTCAATAGAGATAGGTGGCAATATAGGCTCCCTCTCAAGCATAGGGATCTCTTCCCTGAAAGAATTGATGTCAATATCCACAAAGCATGTAGTCTCATTATCAATATTTCTTTCAATCATGTGGCATACTCTTGGCTCTTGCTCAATCTTGATAAACTCGTCATCAATCTTGAAAGTTGCATAGGACAAGTCACATTGTAAACTTCCACCCATAGCAGCACTCCATCTCCTAGATAATAGCATCCCATAATGAGGAGGGATATCCACCACCAAAACACTCATGGTTAGTTCTTTCTCTAGATAGGCTGCCAACCTATAGGGCATTGCATTTATTGTCCCAATAACTGGTACTTCTCTTTGATCCATAGCACAACATCTACCTTGAACTGTATCAACTTTAAGGTCCAATTTCTCCATGATTTTGAAAGGCATGACAATATTTGAGGCACTTGAATCAATCATGCAGTTCCTTAATTTCATTCCATTCACAAAGACACTCAAGAAAAATGGATCTATATTTTCAAGGCTAGCATTGATAGAGCTATCCAAATATATGGGTGGAATTTGAGATTCCAATCCCTGAACCTCTATTCCTCTCAAAACCTTAGCTTGAGATTCATTGCATGTAACATCACTATGATGAACAGTATCTACCCATGCAATAGCCTTGTCCTTATTCAAGGATCATCAACAATTCTAACAAAGGAACCTTAATAGTTATCTGAGATAGCACAACTAACATATCAATAGGAGCAGAGGGAGGAACCTCAATCTGCACTGCTTTAGTGTCCTTTTGTTTATTTGATATATTAGTTGTATTGGTGACTTTCATATTTTCACTTTTAGCCATTGTGTTAACTGGCTTCTCTACTTCATTAGAAATTCTTTCAACTCCAACTCCCTTAGGTTCCCATTTCTTACCTTTTACATTCTTGAACCTTGCCATATGATCATTTTTTGACTTATTCTCACCTAGTTCTTTGGAGTTGGTGTTCTTTATAAACATTCCTGCAGCCTTCCTATTTGCATCCCTTTCCACTATGCCTCTAGTTTGCACTTGGGCAATCATTTCTGTAGTAATTCTATCCATTTCTTCTCTTGAAGGTCTTCTTAAATTCACTAGCTCAGAGGAAGAAATCATGTTACATGTCTTTTCATCAATGTCATCATTATCAGAAAAAACCTCCTGATGGAAAAGTGCCTGATTGTGTCTCTTTGAGCATACATCTATTTCTTCATCAAAATAGAATCATCTTCATATCCTAAATATGAAGTTGCCATATTGCACCCAATGTCATCATGAATTTCATCTTGATCTAACTTTTCATTACTATCATCTTGATATGCTGACATGGATTGTGCAACCACACAATGTTCTGTAGAATGAGGGGATTGACATGCTATGCACCATGGCATATCCTCTATAACATTTATAGAAGATTTTTGCAAAGGGTTAGGGACAACTCTGTCATTATTGCCTCTAGTAGAAGAGACAATAGGCTTGCCGTCCTTCCATTGGGTGTTATAGGGATAATTCTGCAATCTATTTTGCCTATTGAAATTATTGTTGAACTGAGGCTTTTCATTGGCAGGAGCATTACTATTCCTATTAGCAGGTGCTTTCAAGTCTTTTAATGCATTCAACACCTTATCCAATTTATCTTCCTTTGGCTTCTTATTTCCAACATTTATTTCATTATCCCTTTTATATTTTTTATCTCCAAATACCTTTGGATCATCTCTCTTTCCACCCAATTTTCTTGATATCTTCATATTGTTTTCAATATTGACAGCAATCCTAAAAGCATCTCTAAGAGTTCTTGGTTCTTTGTCCCTCAACAAGTATCCCATTTTTCCATCAAATGCATTGAAGTATGTGGTTAAAAAAACATTGTCATCTAACCTCATAACTTGAAACAAATTATGCATTCCCTTTGGAAATCTCATGTTAAACTTAGCTGTAGACTCATTCTGACTTTTCCTTATGGTGTTGAACTCATTCAACATAAAACTAGCATTAGGCCTATCACCATATTGTTCTTTGAAATGCTTCTCAAAATAATCCCATGTATCAATACATCTATCAAGGAGTCTCTTGAACCAATCTTTAGCATCTTCCATCAAGGACTGAACAAATAATTTCATAACTACATCCTCATGCTCAACCTCATAATCATTTAGTACATCAACAAATAACCTAAGGTGTTCTTCACAACTAATGGCATTGTTACCAGAAAACTTAGGTATCTTATCTCTTATATCAGTTGGAAAAGCATTTGGATAGCCAGGTATTCCATCAAAACTTATTTTCCTATAGCCTTCTAATTGCATAGGTCTTCTTTGAAAACTTGAACTAGTATTCCCACTAGTATTAACATTTTTATCTACATTCCCACCCATTTTTACATTTGACTATTTACTAGGGTCCACAACTGATTTGGTGGATGTAGTAGGAATTAGATTACTAGTAGTAGCACTACTAAATGGAATAGTAGTAGTCATAGATGGCATACCTAATTCAGCAGTAGATGGGATAGAAGTATTTGCTGATGAAGCCTTCAAGAACTGGATCTTCCTTTTCTTTTCTACAACAGCAGCCTCAATTTCAGCTCTCTCCAATTCTTTAGCTAGATCTTCATCTTCTTTTATTTTCCTCTCTATCTCTATTTCCTTATTTGAAGAAGGTGGTGGGATCTTTGGTATTACCACTGGCTTGCTCATTTGGGGTCCCACCATCTTTTGCTTTCCCTTTTCTCCTATAACAATAGCAGGTCTAGTAATCACCTACCCATCTTTATCCTTAGTCAGAGGAATGTAACTTTGAACCTGTCTAATGATAGAGCCCTCTTTATCAAATTCATGGTCCTACAGCAAATGTTCTTGCTCACTCTTCAAAGCTTCAAGATCACCAAAAACATCATGCTGCAGAGTTCTAGGAGTAGAAGCAAGCATCTTGTTTCTCTCTTTCATCTCATTTATTTTTCTAAGAAGAGACTGTCTTTCTATCAAAGCATTCACTTTCTCAGCCTCCCTTTCCTCTTGTAACCTCTTCTATATGGCATCTTGCTCTGCCAATTGCAACCTTAAAGCACTCAAATCATTTGGATTTACCATAGTATCTTCAAAGCTTGATGACACATCTATATTAGTAGGATTATGATATGGGAAATGGACCCATCTTGGTCCCATGGGCTACCTTCTAAACATATCCTCATCAGGATCTAAATTTGGCCTGAAACCCACATCTCTTTCTTACACATGCCGCCCTGAAGGCAACGAACCTTTATCTTGAAAAATTGCTTCTGGGGTATCATAAAATTTGTCCTTAGAGAGACCACTATCAGATTTTGAACTTTTATATTGTGATCCTTCTTCACTTGAAGATACATGTGATGCTCTACTAACATTATTTTTCTCTCTCATAGGAGCACTTGTAGATTCTTCATTTCTCCTGATCCAGCTCTTCTTGCCTGACCTAGGTAATTGTTCCAAAGTAATCTCTAGATTTATCTTGACAAAAGACCTAGTATTCCTTCTTTTGTCCATGATTTCAGCTTATAGCACTAGTTAAAACCTCTAAGTCACCCCCCACTAAAATGGGAAATATTTTAAGCTTACAAGAAAATAACTGAATATAGCAGGAAAAACACAAGGATCTAGCACAACTTCTATCTCTAGACTCTCCCTAGTAGAGTCACCAATCTATTGGAATTCACCTTCTCTTTCTACTTGCAGGTTGACACTATGATTGACAACTTAATGTCATTGACTCTATCACCACTCCAAAGTCTACAAGGAAAAGGGCCAATTAACAAGGATCAACAAGGATCCTCCTACACTTTGAGCCTAAATAATCAGGCGGATGTACCTTTGATTCACTTCTTGAAAGGAATCACTAAATATTATGCATTTATACCCTTTACTAGCTGATTGAAAGATTTTATCATTTAAATGTGTGTGTGGTTGATGATGATGATGGACTACTTCTAGAGAATGGACCAGTGCCTTAACCTAGGGCATAGAGCCACTTAATAACATACATCAACTGAAAACTACAACTCAAATACCATTGAATTCAGAATAAGTGCTTTGCCTATTATCCCTCTCCCTCACATACTAGGACATCAAATTATTATCTAGCCATGAACTCACTGAAACTACCTCAAAGGCTTTAATCCTAACTTTGTTAGGAACTCAAAGATAATTTCACAATACTCTTTATTTACCATATGCTAACCCACTTTGTGACATTAACATATATGAGCCCAAGAACAGAATAAAAAGACATACACAAGTATGAGATTGGAATCCAAGTGTATTCTCATTCAAATTTGCAGAATCAATAGATTACCAAATAAAAAAGTGCTAGGAAAACAAACCCTGAATCCAAGCTTTCCTTGTTCATTCTTTTACATTGACTATCAATATAACATCAACAACCTGGGACCAAAAAGAAAAGTTTTGGAACCTTTACAAAATCAAAAATTCTACAATATATACCACTAGTCATCTTGGAATCCCAAAATAGGATGGAACAAGCTTCAGATGACTAGGGTTAGGGTTTCCACCCACCAAACTAACTAGAAACAATCAGAATTTATAGCAATTGGAGGAAAAACCAAGCAACCAGGTTAGGACAGATCCTAGACTGAACTTCATTTATGAGAAACCTCTAAGAATGTACCGAAGATCATTAATATTCCATGCTTATCAATCTGATTATCCACCTGCAACACACCTCGAGCAAGAAAACCCATCCCATCATGGCACAAAACTCTTTGCAATCCATCATCAGGCCTCTCTAGACCACAATGTAGTAATTGAAAATCATTTCTACCAGTTCCAGCCACTTAAGCATTCAATTTTAGTCCTTCTTGTCATAGAAAACCATTTAAATATTTGAATTTTGGTAACAATGGCTATCTCAATAGCACCAGCAGTGTATCGATGATCAATATTCAAACTGAGATCAACTTTAATTCACGGCCATCTGATCTTCTCCTTTCTCAGGCACTTCACAACTTAACCACATAGGAATCCTGGTTTACATTTACCGAACACATGACAAAGGCTTTTCTATTTGTAGAATGAAAACCTTAACCCACCTTTAACTTAGCGACTCAGTGAATCAAGAAAAATAATCAACCCCGGTCATATTTGGTGAACTATTGACTGAAGGCTTGCACCTATTTTCTGAATGTTTCATCTCTCTGCCAATTCATTTAGAGAATGCACGAACACATGTTCGCTAAATTGCTAAAACTTTTAGAGCCTCACCACTCTATTGCATGAATAAGCGAACAAGAGGAAACTTTCCAGAGTTGCAAAACACTTATCAGAACTGCTGAACTTTAGACCCACACATGGGCCCGCAATGTGCCATCTGTTAGCATATTACTCGCTGTATCTACCTGGTAACCTCTGACAAAGGACCCACCACATACAGGCCTTCAAATCAGATGGTTGTCTTAAATTTGCATAGCTCTAATAGACCCTATGAGATCTTATGACGTCCATCAGATCTTCCACACTAGCATCTCATAGAACCTTTTGGGCCCACTGACACAACCAATAAGAAGGCTCCAAATGTAATACCTGTTAGCAGACCCACTAACCTCATCCTACACACCTAGAGAATTAGATGATTGGTGCATGATCTCATGGGCTCAGAAGATTCTTTGAGATCATGTGCTCATCGTAGATCTTGAATCTTCACTAACATCATGAAAGCTTGACCCCACCCTTCTATGTAAGATGCCTCGATGAATCACAAATTGCCACATTGTGAAATCTAGCAACCAGACATGCAACTTTTTCTTTGCTCACAGGTCCCTCTGACAACCCTGTCATATCATCAATTCTCTTGGCCAATGAGGAACTTCCATTTGTGCATACATGTTAGTGGACCCACCCATTTGAAATGATGTGTCATAAATAAAAATCAATGGCTGGCATAAGATCGCAAGCCTTTGGCATACTCTATGCACTTTTACACCAACTGTTGGATCAAAAGGGCAAGAAAAGCTGGGCCCACTAACAGATTCCAACTCACCACTCAAAAACCAATAGTATACCACCACCTCAGCACCTTTTGACAACCAAGTCCACATGTATCATTGCTTATAAATAGGGGCCACCGTTTCAAGAATCAATGACTAAAAGAAAGATAAGCTACTCGCCAGGTCGCTTAATATTAACTGGTAACTACTAGACAATAAGATATTAGGTGAATACATGTTCACCCATTTGCCGAATAAAAGAGGTAACCACCAGAGGATTAAACAAATAAGTGATTGACTAAGAAATGAAATACACACATGCATTTTAGATTACTTAAGTGGCCTAAAAAGGTAATGACAAATTAGAATGAGGCTGGGGTAAACTAGGGCTTTTTGCTTGCAACGACTAGAAATTTGAAACGTTTGACCTAGGGCTTAAGCCAAAGACACATAAAACATTGCAGAGACTAGGGGAAAATGGGTAAGGCCATGAAATTTTTTTGCAGGTGCTAACAACCCTGATTTAGAATCTCTTGGAAACCTTTGAGAAAGCATTATACAAGTAAGTGATGTCTACTCCTATATTATTTGATATTGTAGAGATGAAAAGATATGTGTTTAAGAGGCATCCATTTAAATATACACTAGATGACCTAGAAGGGGCATTCTCCCGCATGCCTATGGGCGTTATGCATGTTGAGGACATTAGGGCATACATCTACTATAAGAAAGAACTAATAGGATTGGATAGATTAAGGACACACATAGAATCTATGATGAAACTAGACAAAACCTTCATGGATTAGTATGCGCGATGGAAGAATCATCCCATAATTAAAAATGCTACAACATATGAGTTCTATGAATCAGAATGGATCAAGATTCTACTAAGAAAAATTCATGATGACCTATTTTGGATAGGTGAAGTGTCAGTCAGAATAACTAGTGAGCTAATTCATGAGATGATAGGCCTCTCAAAGACAAGCGACATCCTTCCAATGGGAAAACATGTGAGGAAGATTATTGAACAGACTAGCGAATCAAGAAGTGATTGGCGCGACATGACTATAGAGCCTATTGAGCAAGATGACATCAAATTGATGTCCATGATACCAGGTTACAGGTTCCAACACACTAGCAGGGTGAATAGTGTGTCCGCAGCCACAATTCTTGCAGCCATAAGAATTGTAAATGAAAATGGAGAGTTCAACCTGTGTGAAATCTTGCATGCACAACTAATTGACAACATCAAGGAAATCAAGCATGATAAGACCAAGATATTCAAATTTGGGTCTCTAATCATTTATATGTAATTTCACATTGTTGGAAAACTATCTGATTTGTATCTAGACAAATCCATTCCCACAATGCCATAGATATCTCTCAAGGCATGTACTGAGAGCACTTTGAAGGACTACATGACTCTAGAGTTGAAGACATTCAAAGCTAAGATGCAAATGAGGTATAGGATACCAGAGAAGATAGTTGAGAAGTATAAGGATACTATTTGTTTTATGGTTGAAATAGACAAAACATGCATGGAGGAAGTTGAACCAAGAACAAAGTGGATTCATCCACTAGGATATGAAGTGGAAGAGCCTATTCTAGAGGCTTATGCTCAATTTTTGTTAGCAGCACCTAAAGACCCTAATGAGCCAAGATGGGGAACCTATGAGGAGAAAAAAAGAGAGGTAGATGCTAAACTAAATAGCGCAACAACAAAAAAGAAGGTTACTAAAGTTACCTCAAAAATCTTGAGAATTCATGGAGTGTCTCAAGAAAACCTAGAAAAAGCAAGGGAACAAAAGATTGCTTTGGAAATTGAGAGCGCACCAACAACAACAACTAAATCAGAATATCCAAAGCTGAAGAAGGTGAAGATAGAGAAGTCTAATGTCCAAAAGGGAAAAACTGATATTACTCCTTCTGTGCCTACATCAACCATTAACCTTATTGCTCCTCTAGACTATAAGACAATACCTAAGAGGAAGAAAGAAGTCAGAATTGGTCATCCATCCTCAAGAGTAATAAGGAATAGAAGGAACACTCAAGCACCTCCTGAAGTTAGTTTCAAACCTAGTCTCAGTGTGCTAAGTACAAGGATTATTGATGAAGGAAGAATTGATCAAGTAGAAAATTTTTATGAGAAATATAGTGAGATAGACAAATCTGAGATACATGGAATGATAGTGAAACACATGTTCAAGTTCAAGAAGATAGTCTTAGAACTTAAGACTATGATCCTTGATAATGTATGGAATATCTTAGAGTTCCAAAAGAGACAGGTCATTAAAGAAGATCTAAGAATAAGGGAAAGATTCTTGATGACACCCTTCTAGTATGTTCCTTAGAAGAGAAATCCTTATTGCTAAAATTGGTGAAGCCACATCTCAGAACAAAGTCAAGGACCCTGCACATTATGGACAAGAACTATGATCTTGTTGCTAAGGAAATAGAAAAATCCTTTGAGAAGGTGTTTATGGATAGGCACATGTATCTAGCTACTGCGCCTATAGCACAAGTACCCACAATGGTAGAAAAAGAGTCAGAGACCATCAATGTACCATCTATAGGTCCATAGGATTCAGCACCTACAGTTAAAAGAAAATCAAAGGCAGAAAAGTTTTTGCCCATGACAGAGACACCTAAGGATGAAACAATTCTCATTGACAACGTTGAGATAGCAATCGTGGCCATAGATATGGATCTGGACAATTTTTAAGAGGCATTTGTAAGCACTCAAGAGGCTAAAAACTTATGCAATAATACTCCTATTCATCAAGAAGAAATATTAATTGAAGATATAATGGAAGAAAATAAAGAAGAAGGAAAAGAAACTGAAAGGGAAGCTGAAAGAAAAAAGAAGAGGTAAAAGGAAGTGAACAAAAAGATGAAACATTAGTTGAACCAATCAAGGTAAAACAAGAAGTAATGGATAGCACTCCCATCACTCACTTAGTAGCATTGTTGTCAAGTTTGACACCTGACACAACCAGTCTGGATTCATGGGGAGAAGAAGACCTAATTAAGTTCAGTGTCTTAGCTATGGAAAAGGCCAAGGAGAAACAAGTGATGAGGAATCCTCTCCCTGTAGAGTCAGTGAACATATTGAACAGTTTGTTACCAATAGACAAGAAAGTGTCCAACGTACACTCTGTTGATGATGTAAGTGTAGTCATTTCACAATTTAAGAGCAATTTTTCTAGCCTGGAAGAATCTTCCCCGTAACCACATTGGTGTTATGTGTTGATTTCATGTTCCATGTTTATGTGAAATTTTATTTCAATACATAAGCATTTAAGTTTAGTTTAAAGATTAAGTGAAAAGTTAAAATACACTGAACACTGATTCACCCCCCCCCCCCTCTCAATGTTCCCATTCCCAACAAAACTATCATTGGAAGAACTAGAAATCTAATTGCATCAGGTACATAGATGACTGGTAATGTATTTCATTTGAGAACTATTGAAAACAAGTGTTTGATTTCTATGATTGATGATAGTTGGTTATGGTATAAAAGATTTTTTCATGTGAACTTTGATAATATGGTAAAATTAGCACTACTCATGCTGTGAGAGATTCACCTAAATTGATAAATCCTAACTGTAATACCCCAAAAATGGGCTATAGGTTCATTAACCTCCTACATCCTCAAATCTAATGAAACTGACATCGAAGTCCTAAGCTAAGGCACATTTGAATGTCATCGAATCCTAATTGATTATCTTTAATTCTGCATCGGGGAATATTCCTAGAAATATTCCTATTTATCTTAATTATCTTTAATTTAATAATTATTTGGCAATAAATCTTATTTATCCTAAATTTTGATTAATTGAATATTCTGAATATTTAATTAATTAGATTTAATTCTGCCACTTAATTATTTAATTTAATTTAATTCTATTTATTCCTAAATTGTATTATTTAATTTTGACAATAAATAAAAAATCTTATGACTAATTGATTAAATTCTTATTTAATTCATTAATGTCAATTGTCAAATTTAATGATATAGTTTTTGAATAAAAGTTTGATTTAATAATTGATTAACCCATTAATCAGTTATTCTTAAGTTTAAAATCAGTTGAGGATAAATCACTTTATTTATTTAATTAATTCAAAATTAATTATGCACATTCAAAGAGCAGTTAAACTCAAAATTAGGAAATCAATGCAAGTTGTTAACTTTTGGAAACTCAACATCTATTTTGAGTTCAAAGCTGATCTAAACTTCTGATTTGAGTTAAAAAGATGTTCTTGCATGATTTTGCATGATTATGTGAGTTAATCTTCTCTAATTTCTTGTTGACTCAAAAATCAACTTGAGTTCATTAAGAGTGATTTATGACTTTTCTCATGCACCTCCAAAGCCCTGGGTTTCTATAAAATCAAGGCTTTAGCTCGTCATATCAATCAATCCATGAAATTGCATCCTCACGTTGGCGAATTGGTGATCGAAGAATCCATCATTGCGAATCAAAGCTGTAGTGAGATTTTCATTATTTTGAGCATTTATATCATTTAGCATATCATTCTTAGAATCATTGTATATCATATCAACTTTCATATAGAATAGATTCATATCAGTTTCTTTCATCACAATTGCATAGAAAATACAAAAATATAGATTACTTTTACATCCATTTCATATCCATATTCTGCATTCAAATCCTTCATTTAGGTGTCATCAATGTCACTGATCTTGGTCTAATTTGAGAATATCATACTAGCACCTACTAGAAGGCAGTAAATCACCTAGTTAGTTTAGTTTCCATTTCATTGCAAGATTTTGATTTCACTAACCTCTAATGTTTTACTGAAGTGTTGTGTCTAAAGCTAGGTACAAAATTCACACACACATTTCTGGCACCCAATGTGGGGCCTTGAAATGGGTTTCCATTCCAATTATATCAATTTCTATCAATTTCTTATCATTTTCTGATTAAAACTATCATCTTTATTTTCTATTCGTACATTTTTCATATGAGTTTTGTCAGAAACTCGTACCATGAGGTACCGACCTTTGTATGATAGTTGAGTCTATCAAGGCTCGTATCAGAAGCTGCATGTCATTTGGAAGCTCAATTTTCATATGAGAAGACACCCACTGTCGTACGAGTTTCAAGATTGTCATGCCGGAGGTGACCCACTGTTGTACAAGTTTTAGTGCCAGGTTTCAATTGTCATTTCAAATTTTAAGGTAGTTTTCTAGATTTGATTTTTAGATTTGGATTGATAGATAACCCTAACAATTGAGACTTTCTATTTCTGATTGGTATCTGTTGATTTTGATTAGGAAAATCATGAGAAAAATTGCTAAAAATAGGTAAAAATCTACTAAGCACATTGCGAGGAATTCAGGTATTCTTTTCAATCTGATAACACTTTGATTTGGGATTAAAAATGAACTCTTACGTGTCAAGATTGTGTGACTTTTATTGCTTTCACATCATAGACTTCATTTTGGGCTATAAAATGAACATAGATTTGCTTTTTGCATCTCTATTACACATAGTAAATAGGCCCTATGAACACTATTTGTGGATGAGCTTGAGAGAATGAGCTTCATTCACTTGTTCACACATGTGAAGCTCTTCTTGACGAAGGATCCCCTTGTAGGTAGGGAGGTTATTGAGAGCATCTCATGTTCTACTAGATTTTGCATCTTCAACTTTTGATTGATACATTCTCTCTCGGGAGGGGTTGATAGATCATAAGCAGTTGATTTCATAGATCTTTGTGAGATAATCTTGGTCTTAGCATGTCTGATTAATCTATCTACTTTGTTTTGGTTAAAAGTGAAAAGGCTAGAGGACTATGCTCTACTCCCTTTTTGGGTAGTATCAGAAACTCAGATCCTTGAATCTGGAACTAGTCTCCATGTGGTATCTTTTGTGAGTCACCTTTAGAGATGGTTAACCATAGTGGACATTCCCTTAATTGGGTCAACCACGTGGATGGAACCTCAAGTGGTAATTGTCATTTTTTCCATGGTAGTGACAACCGCTATGTAAATGTCCTTGTGGAGGAAATCTTCACAGGTGTGATCTCTTGTTGGGCTATTAGATCTCCCTAGTAGCTCCTGATGTATTAAATTCTCAAACTCTATCAGAATCCCGATGTGCCTAGATTGGAGTTTTCCCTCTTGAGATCACAAAAGTTGCAGAGTCAGACCATTATTGCAAACCCTAGTGAGGCCAAATTTTCATTTTCTAGGAATATGTGTTATTGAAAAACTTTTTGGAATATACACATGTATCACTCCTAGGGATTAGCACATTCAGTCACTTGATTGTTCATGTGCATGGTTTCTTTGACCCCTGTTCATTATTTTTAGATGTGCTTGGAATCACTTGCTTGCTATTTGTGTTCTTGTTTATCTATTTGGTTACTGAAAATGAACAATCCTAGTATAATCTTCAAATCTGGACAAACAATTTTGCAAATAATTTGAAACTAAAAAACCTAAAATTTGCAAAATTTGAGGCAAAATTCCTTTATGGAGTCAAAAGTCATCCCACAAAGTCAGAAAGTCATACGAGTTTTGGCAAGTGTCATTTCAAAACCCCTATATTGTCGTATGATAGCTTGTATAGTGTCGTACGTGTTTTACTGCCAGTAAAAAACAAAAAGTCAAAATCCTACTATCAACTGTCATGTGAGTCTTGCAATTGTTGTACGAGATTTGTCAACTATCATTTCAGAGTATACCCATTGTCATATGAGTTTGCAGAAAGTCATTTGAGAAATTTTGAAAAATTGCCAGAAAGTTGTCAAAATTGCCAGATACTTAGATTTTACAGCCTATTTCCAGAATTTGTCAATCAAATCACTATGTCAGGAATAGAGAAAAAACTAGAAAGAATCCAATCATTTTCCTAAAGTTCCCATTTGAGTCTGATTCAGCCTTCTGTTTAATCAATTTGAGTCTTTTTCATCTTGTGTCAAAACCTTGTCAGATCATCAATTTCTAATCAATCTTCAAAATGACTAAGTGTTGTGAACTTGTGCCTACTATCATTTGGGCATCTACCCATACTTTTAGGGCACAATATCCTTCATTTACATCCAATATAATCTTCAATCAACCAATCTTGACAAGGTTGCATCATCTGATCTTCTTGAATCAAGTCATTCTTCAGTTGTCCTCATCTTATTATTTTGCTTCACCCAAGGTTAATGGTGGAAACTAGAGCTTCCTCACACAAGAAATATTGAGAAGAACTTGATACTATCCCTTTAACGACTCACAAGGGTCCAACTCTTGAGTAACTCTACAATTTTGGTCTTTACGAAGATGACGTTCTTGGCAATTTTTGATTGAAAACTAGTTACATACCCCTCCATCAACTCACGGAGGTAATCAACAAACCCCTCCTCAATCTATCCTAAGGTGTCCTAACACTCCTAACATGTCTCAGAGAGGGACACATCATGGGTCTCAAGGACATCACTCTCAACATGGTGTGGATCAAGAACCCACACCTTCTAAAATTGCTCAATATCAAAATGATGATGACTTCAAGAAAATGATGAGGCATTTCTTGAAGGAAGATAGAGAAGCATATTTTCTAGAGCTAGCTCATCAAGGTTCTTAACTTCCTCCTAACTTTAATGTTGAAGATATCATAACACATGAGGAAGAAATTCCTATTATGGCTATGATGAAACAAATGCATGCCATGCAAGTCAAACTTAACAAAATGGAAAAAGAAACGGAACCTAAGGAGTTCTCCATGGAGGCCCTATGCCCTTTTCCATTTGATAAAGATTTGTATATGCCACCATTCCCTAAGAGGGTGGAAATTCCAAAATATGATAAGTATGATAGAAACTCTGACTCTCAAGATCATGTTAGATAATTTTGTACTCAATCTATGGAGTTTATGCATGAACCAACCTATCTAATGTGTCTCTTTCCTCGATCTCTGGGAGGAGCAGCCATTCATTGGTTCTCAAAAATGCCTCCAACTATCAAAAATTTTGAGGAGTTAATCAAACTATTCTATCAATAATTATCCTACAATATTCAACATCCAGTCACCATGATCGACATCTGCAATCTTGAACAATATCTAGGAGAACCATTCTTGACATTTCTCAAAAGATAGAGGAAGAAATTCTCCCTATATGCTAGACCTATTCTAGAAACTGAGAAACTAGAAATCTTCATCAATAATCTTGTTCTAGAAATCAACTACCCTTTACAAATGCAAAATCATACGTCTTTTGATAAGATGGTAGATAATGCAATCAAAATTGAAAAAGTACTTGTGAAAAAAGGAGACATCACGCTTCAAAAGGACAAGTATGAATATGGATCTAATTCTAAAGCTAAAAACAAAATCTGGAACAAGAATAAAGGCATCATCACAAATGGCCTTGTTGACACTCTTCATGCCCATCTAAGGCACTTGCTTTTAATCTAACTGTCAGTACCCAAGCCATCAAAGCTTTAGAACAAAAGGTGCCTGAATCATCTCAAAAGATGAAAGAGTATAAACCTTGGTCTACTGATAATAAATGGAAGTTCACTCCTCTTGGAGAATCTTTGGAATCATCTATGAAAACTCTATTGGCTAACAATATCATATCTCTTCCTGAGATCTAACAATTTGATCCTGAACCTAAACCAAAATGGTGGAGAGAGAATGAATTCTGTGACTTCCATCATAGCAAGGGTCATAAAAGTAATAACTGCTTACGCTTGAAACATACCATACAAGATAAAATCGATAATGGAGAAATCCTAATTGATAATTGCAAGAGAAATAACAATCATACAACATTCACAAAGCCATTTCTGAAACATGGTCAAGGAGATTCATCTTCTCAACCTAATATGGGGGCAAAGGTCAATTATGTTTACCCTGGAAATAATGCTATTATCAATATGGTTGAACCATATCTCTCTGAGTGTTGCAATGTCATCACAATTGTGTGAAGAGATAGAGATCATCATTAAGCTAACACAATTACTTGATCGCAAGCTCAGGAACATCTAAAAGGACAAATCCCAGATTCATCCAATGTCCCTAAGATGCCTTTCAATCTTTCATCTGCTTCTAAATAGAAAGATACATCAAAATATTCAAATCCTAAATACACGAGGCCAACATCTTATAGTATTGTTCAACAACTCCAACACACTAATGCAAAAATCTTCATGTTTGAGTTGCTTTGAATATCTCCAGCTCATAGAGCCATTCTAGACAACACTTTTCTTGGATCCAATGTTCCTAATGACCTTGATTTAGATAGGTTCCAAACTATGGTTGGACATCTTACGTCTCCACAATATATCTATTTTTCAAAGGAAGATGACAACTCCTTGAGTCATCTACATAACCAGCCCTTGCACATAGAAGTCTTGATCTAGAACCATAGAGTCAAACACATGTTGATAAATGGGGGCGCTGGCCTAAACATTTGTTCTTACAACTTGATCACACAATTGGGATTTTAAGAGTTGGCTATTGATCCTAGAAAGAAGATAACTATAAAATCCTATGATGAACAAGAGAGATCTTCTAAAGGCACCATTGTCTTACCTATTAGGACAGGTCTAGTAATCAGAGACACTATATGTCAAGTTCTTGATCTACCTTTGGTTTACAACATTATTCTAGGGAGACCCTGGATACATGAAATGAAAGCTATTCCTTCTACATACCATCAATGTTTGAAGTTTCCCTATGAAGGAGTAGAGGTCACTATTCCAGCTGACATATCCACCACTTACAATGCATTTTAAGAAAGTGTGGATAAACTTGTGCCTAATAACATAGAATCTTCCATTATGCAAACAGAAGAAGCATCCACATCCAACATGGAAGGCATTGCAAAAGAGGTCAACATCAAAGAAAATGGTATGGGAGAATATACTATAGAGCCATTCTTGTCTTTGACATCTCTCCCTATCTCACCTAAGTCTTATGGAAAATCTTTGAAACCGTCTAAAGAAAAATCTAAAGAACCTCTTGAGGCATATAAAAGAAATTTTATGGTAGAACAAGTCTCCAAGCAAGAATTTGAAGAGGATGAAGTTGTGCTTGCATGGCTATACAAGGATGAACCTAAATCCCAAGTTGTTCAAACTAGTGACTCTAATACACCAAAGGTCCCTTCTAAGTCATATGGCCCAGGAGATAAACTGATTGCTAAAATGGGATATCCAGGTAAAGGACCTCTAGGAGTCAGAGGAAAAGGTCTCATGACACCTATTTCACATACTAGTAGGGAAAAAAAAATATTGTTGGCTTAGGCTTTAAAAAGAAACCCTTTCATGTCAAGGGTAACTATTCTCAAGTTATAGAGAAAATCACACCAGGAGAAGCCCTTCTTAAGAGGGAAGAAACTAAACCATCAAATAGTGATTTAGACATCTCATAACTTATTCCTTATGAATGTTTGCCTAAAGAAATCAAAGACCTTGATGCAGAAGATGATCCAATCAAAAGAATTAATGTAGTCAACACACAAGAACCTACTATGGAACAAGAGATAGTTGCACCACAAGAACCAGTTAATCTTGAAGACAATCAAATAGATAAAGAGGAAGGTGGTAGTTATTCTGAGATAGATTCTCATGAGTATTAATTCAAATCCAAATTTGAGGGTAACCCTTCTTGGGGTATTCATCCTAACTTTACACATGTTATAAGATTTCCTAGAGGTCTTGAATTAGAAGATGAATCTAATAACTATGAATGGGGAGTCATTCCAAAAGAAGATGAGCTTATTATAGAGAAATATGTTGATGTTATTCACCAATATGCACCTAAACCCAATGTAAGTCTAGAGAAAACTAATGAACTTATCGAGTCTGATCCACTGATGGCTAAATTGGACTCCCACAATGACATTGAGCCTATTCATGAATTGAACATCTTAAGTTGTAATATCACCTTTGAACTCGAGTGTCAAGTTAGGACCAATGATGATAGATCCATATTCGTAAACACTATCTCCCAATCTTTTCCTACTTTGACTATCCGACATCCTGACCTTCTTAACCACACTTCCATGAATCTAAACTATGGTATTTATACCTTCTTGAATGACTATGCCCTTGCTTGCTACCTAAATGTAATTGAGCCTATGAGGACTTCCATCAGTGAACCAAGCATCAACATGACAGATTCGGACATCAAGTATCTTAGTCAAAAGAATAAAAGTAAAAATAAAAAGAAAAGGAGTTCTGAGGGTGAAAACCACTTTGTGGTAGTCTCAGAACCTACAAAAGTAAAAATAAAAGATGTATCCGAAGGTGAAAACCTCTCTGAGGACCTAGGGATGAGATATTTGATGTCCTTCTGAGTCATTTACTGGATAGATCTCTAGTTCTAATTGAGCCCACTCAATCTATCAACTTGGGAACAACCGAGGAACCATAGTTGATCCATGTAGCACAATCCTTATCAGAAAAAGAAAAGAAAATTTTTACTACATTCCTAATAGAGAAGAAGATCAACTTTGCATGGAAATATTCAGATATGCCAGGGTTGGATCCTAATCTTATAATGCACCATCTATCTATTTCTCCTGGAGTAAAACCTATTAAACAAAAGTTGAGAAAGATGAATCCTCATGTTGTACTCTTGGTCAGAGTTGAATTAGAGAAACTACTAAAGGCCAGATTCATCCATGTTATTGACTATGCTAAATGGATCTCAAATATTGTACCTATTTCTAAACCAAACAAATCAATCAGAGTGTGCGCAAACTTTAGAGATGTGAACAAATCATGCCCTAAGGATGATTTTCCATGACCTAATATTGATATGATAGTGGACATGACTACGTGTTTCAAGATGTATTCCTTAATGGATGGTTTTTCTAGATATAATTAGATCAAAATTGCTCTAGAGGATCATGAGAAAACTGCATTCACATGTGCATGGGGTACCTTTTGTTGGAATGTCATGCCATTTGGGCTTAAAAATACTAGTGCTACATATCAAAGAGCTATGACTTCTATTTTTCATGACATGATACATCGAACTATGGAGGATTATGTTGATGACACTTTAGCAAAATCTATGATTAGAATTGAACATCTAAATGACAAGCAAGATACTCGACAGAATGGAAAAATTTAGTCTCAGGCTAAATCCTAAGAAGTGTGCTTTTGGTGTCACTTCTGGAAAGCTCTTAAGATACATAGTTTCAAAGAAGGGCATTGAAGTTGATCCAGCTAAAGTAAAGGCTATAATGGAGATGCAACCCCTGAAGAATATTAGTCAAATGAGAACATTAAAAGGGAGAGTACAATCTATCAGGTGTTTCATATCACAGGTAGCTGACATCTCACAGCCTTTTACAAAAACTTTACATAAAGGTGTGACTCTTGCATGGAATGAAGAATGTGAGAATAACTTTAACCATATCAAGAAATATTTATCAAATCCTCCTATCTTGATGCCTCCTATTCAAGGGAAGCCGCTTCTCCTATATGTCTCTCCCATAGATACATCACTGGGGGCATTGCTAGCACAACATGATGAGAATAAAAACAAAAGAGCTATATCCTATATCAATAGAACATTGATTGCATATAAGAAGAACTATTCAATGATTGAGAAAGCTTGTCTAGCTATGATTTTTGCATCACAAAAGTTGAGACATTACATGTTAGCTCATACCACACATTTGGTAGCTAATATTGATCCATTAAAGTACCTAGTAAGCAAAGTTGCCTTCATAGGAAAATTAGCTAAATGGGTCATGCTCTTAAGTGAATTTGACATTGAATTTGTTGAAAGAAAAGATATTAAAGGCCAAGTTATTGTTGATCAATTGGAAGATGCACCTATGTTTGATGGTACACCAATGCAAATGGAGTTCCCAGATTCCTCTATCATGAATCTTTCTTCGAGGGAATGTAAATTGTTCTTTGATGGCTCCTATACATAGAATGGATCAGGAGCAGGCATATTATTCATCACACCTCAAGGATATTCTATACCTAAAGCTTTTAGATTAAAGTTTCCTTGCACAAACAATATTTCTGAATATGAAGCCCTTCTTAATGGCATGAAAATACCAATTGAGTGGAGAGTGATGGAGTTACACATTCATGGGGACTCCCAACTTGTTATCCATCAAGTCAATGATGTGTACCAAATGAAAGATGAAAAGCTCATTCCATACAAAAGAATGGTAGATGATCTAAAGAAATATTTCATAACTATCACATTTGAGAAAATTCCTAGAATAGAGAACAAGGTTGCCGATGCAATGGCAATGCTATCTACTCTATTATAATAGCCTGAACATGAGCTACACTACGAGTTCCTAGTGGAAGCACTATCTTATCCTGCGTATGATTCCCCTAAAACCTGCATGATCTACACTATTGTTGGTCATGATTCATCTTGATACAAAAACCTTTTCTCCTATCTCCAAGACCAAATCATTCCTGATACCTTCAATCTCCATGAGAAATGATACCTTATCTACAATGCGTCCTGGTATATCATCATTGGTAATTATCTATACAAACGAGGTCTAGATGGTACACTACTTAGATGTTTAGAATGGTAAGAGTCTCAATGTGCACTCAAGGAAGTCCACGAGGGTATATGTGGGTCACACTCAAATGGTTTAACACTAGCTCGAAAGCTTATTAGGGCTGGGTACTATTGGCCTAAAGTGGAGAAGGATGCAATCAAGTTTGCTAAGAACTGTCAAAAGTGCCAAGTACATGGTAACTTAATTCATGTTCTAGGAAGAGATCTAATTCCCTTTACTACACAATGGCCTTTTCACCAATGGGCATTTGATCTTATAGGATCCATACATCCTCATTCTTCTAATGGACATACCCATATAATCACAACTACAAATTATTTTACAAAATGGGTAGAAGCAGTTCCCTTAACACAAGCAACTGGGAAACAAATATCTATGTTCATCTTGAACTATATCATATGCAGATATGGGATCCCTCATTCCATATTCATAGATAATGGAAGACAATTCAAAAACAAAGATCTAGATGATTTATGTCCTAAATTGAAGATTACACAACATTGGTCATCTATCTACTATCCTCAAGGGAATGGACAAGGAGAGGCTTCTAACAAGAATCTATTGAAAATCTTGCACCATACAGTTAATAAAATAGGAAGAGACTGGCATCTCATGATCAATCCAACTCTCTGGGCCTATATAACAAGTATCAAAATGCCCACTGGGGCTACACCTTTATCTTTAGTTTATGGGTCTGAAGTGGTACTGCCTATTGAGGTTGAAATCCCATCACTAAGAATCAGAATGCATGGTCTAGTAACTGATGATGACTACAAAGTGTCTAGGTTGCAAGAACTTGAACTACTAGATGAGCGCAAACAACCAGCATATAATCATCTCAAAGTGTATCAGAAAAGAATGTCTAGAGGCTACAACAAGAAAGTCAGACACAGAGAATTTCAGGTTGGTGATCTAGTCTTGAGAGAGAATCCTAAAAATCAATCACATCAAGAATGCAAGGGGAAGTTTGAACCCAATTGGCTGGGTCCCTTTGTTATCACTACTACTTTTGGCTCTGGAGCATATCAACTCTCAACGACTAAAGGAGAATAGCTTTGAGAACTAATCAACATTCTCCATCTAAAGAAATTCTATGCCTAAGGCATTTAGTTTATGGTAAAATGTCCTGAAAAAATCTTAAAATTTTGAAAAAGCGCTAAAAAAAATGAACATCTTGGTGAAAACCTAGCAATGGGCACCTTGATGATTCACAAAAATATCAAAATATATGAAAAGTACTAAAAAAAATAAAATTGGAAAAGATGAAAAATACAAAAAAATGAGAAAAAAGAAAAAGTGCCTTGGTGAAAACATGGAAATAGGCGCCTTAGTAGCAAAAATAAAATCTCTACCAAGATGGTGAAAACCAGGCAAATGGACACCACTTGTTCAAAAATGCTCCATCTATCAGTGCAATCTTGGTCTTTCCCAACTTTTAGTCTACTTTAGTATATATAGATCCTTGTTTCAATAAAGTTAGTTTGTACACCAATCAACTCAAGCGTCTGTATCCTATTAATGCTTAACACTTGGGGGAAATCAATGTCATATCCTATGGCTTCTTGTACACCTTAGACAAGTCATATCCAGTCAGAGTCCTTTGAAGCTTTATCAGAGTCAGTCAGTCTATCTCCTCTCCAAAAAGGATTTTGCATCTACAACAATGCAATCAAACACAAATTGAAAATAGTATGTGCTTTTACATGCTTTTATCTCCTTGTATGCTTATTGATTCGCATTGAGATTTTTGCATATTGTGTCCTTCCAAGCTCTTCAATGATGTCCTTTATAGGATTTCAAGAGTGATGACTGGGGGCATAATCTTTTCTTTGTCTTCTGCTTGTATGTGAAAATCTAACTTTGGAAATTATGGATTGAAATGGTGTCTATCTATAAAAGCCTCTATCTCGAATTGGATCGCCATGCATACCTCGACCATTGATACCCAAAAAATTCAAGGAAGTTTGATCTAACTATTGTCTTTTTGAGTGAGTTCTTTCTCCTACTATGAAACACAATCTTTGCTAAGGATTTCAATGATAAAGGGTCACTATGGGTAATTCACACTAGATTTAGAATGATCTCTTGACTGTTTGATGTGTTTGTAATGCAAGGCATATTTTGGTCATCACAACATTTATGTTCTGATGCTTATACAAATTTCTATATCAAAATGGACATGATATTCAATTCATCCTGGCGTTTGTGCCTTGGTACTTATATCTAATCTGACATTTTGAAAATAAAATCAATATTCATATGTCCATGGTTGCCTAACCAGTGGGTGTTATATTGATTCCTGAGCATACAAATCAATATTCATATGTCTATGGTTTCATAAATAGTCGGCATTGTATTGATTTATCCGGTTACCTAAAAATTCAATGATGAAAATGACTGACACATGATTAGTGACTAGGTCCTAGGTCTTAGGTTGCATTTCATTTTGCATGTCTCTTTGCATTTTGCAGGTTTACATGATCTCACAATGGCTAAATATACTTCAATCCTTAAATGATTCTTTAATCACATCTTCAAATTTAACAAGAGCTGAAACCTAACATGAAGGTCTCTTCACAGAACCACAAGCAGTTACCTTCATGGGTTAAACATCCTTTTTGACATAAGAATGAGCACCTATCTTCATCAATACCTACAAAACATATCATGTGTCTCATTTCATTTACATTTTATATCATAACAATATGTTGCATTCCATTCCATCCATGTGCATAAGCATAAATCATACGTACATCTTTCCATAATCAAATACATATGCACAACATCCATACATGTGAAAGAAATCATTGCATTGCATAAATCCATACATACATTCTACACTACTCATAGCATAAGCATCACATGATATCATCATAAATCAAAACATGACAAGTACAAATAAAGTCATAACCAAAATATCAATCTCATGTATATATCATAAAACTTGAACTAGTCAGGGGTGTACTACTGGCACAATATACAAAAGAATGAGCTCCTATGAGCTATGAGAAGTCAAAATAATATCAAAATCAAAAGATCACAAATATCAGAAATATATTATAATAGATCAGCTATCAGCCTAATCCTCTGCATCTAGTGGAGGAGGTGGTGATGCATCTGGTACTACCTTAGCTCTGGGTGCTCTAGCTCCCTCTGATGCTATCATATACTATGAATAGGTAGGGACTCTTTATGCAATAGGGACAACAACATAGTAAGTAGACATAATATGCGGCATGGGAAGTCTGATGAGTAACCTCTATCTGTAATCTCTGAACCTCCTCATGAAGCTCTACATTTTGTCTATCTTCCTCCAAATATCTCTCCTCCCAGGGAGCACTATGTAGCTTTAGGTCCCTAACCTATAATCTGAGGTGTCTAATAACATCATGTGTAGTCTATGGTACACTCAGATTGGCATCGGCTGCCGGCATATCTGTATCCTCAACTAGCTGCTCTATGGTCTCTGCCCTCTGTGCCTTATGGTGTCTGACCTTGGCACCTAAATCAAACTCAGTATCCCCCTGTAATGGATCAGGACCACCACATACAAACTTTTCAGCTACAAGTACATCATCTGTTGTTCCCATGCTACCCAAAGTGCCACTCTCTCCTCTAGTGTGTCTCCTCAAAGTACCTGTGGGTCTACCTGCTAAAGAACTAGTAGGATGAGGAGGTAGTCTAGCACATCCAGCAGGTCTCTATGGTGTCACCACTACTCTCAGCCTAGGAGGTGTAGGTTGGGGCATCTGTGCTGGTGTGCATCTATGTCCTCTACCTGATGGGGCACCTGTAACATCCATAGCCTCCTCCATGGAAGGAATCAACTCTGTCAGATTTGAGAACCTATATATCGGGTTCTCTGCAAGCCATGCAATAAACCCATCTGCAACACTAGCATCTTGAACATTTTCTCTATAATCCCAATCTCTGCCAACTATACCACTATACTCCAGAGTACATAAAGCATATGATAGCCGAGGGCCCCATCCTAATCTGAGCTCTCTCAGAATCCATGCATAGGTAGCATGGTCTTGTGGTGCATCCTAGATGATGTCGTACTACCTCCACATCCTAGTAATCAGGAAGCACTCAATAAGAGATGTGGATCTCCCAATCAATACATGGCTCTAACAAAAATAACTAAACTACTCTCTGGTGGTAGGCTAGGCCTCTATAAGAAAATATGGTCTCCAAGCTACAAATGTCATATCATCAAGGCATCGCCTTCAGTACTCTATGTGGCCCTTGCAGACCTGTGTAATGTAACCTGAATAAGTATAAATAACTGGCTCATGTGGTTGGTGCTATGACTAACACACTGGTCTACAAATTGGGATATGCTCCCAAGCCCAAATTTGAAGAACTAGAGCACTAGAAGCAAAACATTTTCTCTCCTGATACACTATCTTGTGCATCTCAAAGAACATGTGTGCTAACATACACTAACCCAAAACTAGCTCAGAGGAAGTTGCCATTAGTTGTGCTATCATTAGGGCCCAACCCATCAAGAGGCCATTCTACTGATGGTCAAACATGATAATACCTCCTACCATCCCAGCTATGATGCACTCCAGTCTATGAGTTTTCCCATAGTGTTGTACCAAGGTCTCCCAAGAAATAGAAGTAGTCATCTGTGTATCATCTCTAAAAAGATTTTTGAATGCTAGTAGACGTGAGTTCCCCGAACTCACATACTCTAGACACTGACCACTATGGAAAGGAATGCATAGTATCCTGTACACATCCTTGGGTGTAATAGTGATCTCCCTAGTCAGCAAGTGGAAAGTCTGGGTCTTAGAATGGAATCTCTATAAGTGCAATCAATAGCCCATGGTTTACCCTAATCTTGGGTAGCCAAATCAAATACTCGAATCCACATGAAGCAAGATGAACCCTCATAGGGTCAGGCAATGACCCACAAAGTCTTTGCATGGTAGGATGAGAGATGAGCACATGAACGTCAGGATATGAGACCTAAACATCACAAAAATAGGAAACCCTATCAGAAATTTTGGTTGAAATATAGGCTACAAGTAAAAAAATTAAATAGTTCACTATCTCAGAAGGTAGGTTAAAAGCTCGACAATCAGCCTACAAAATCAAAAATTCAAAAAATTTGACCTAAAATTGAGTTTTGAGCTCACTATTTCCCATACAACAATTTAGATTGGCATTGAAACTTTTATGAGTTTATTCATGGTACCATACGACAAAGAATAGTGGCATGACTTTATAAGGTTTTCTGTATGACAAAGGAGGGACTCGATGAAATGTCGTACGACTCTTGGGTCCCTCTCATATGAGTCTTGGGAGGTATTGATACGAAAATCTAACTACATTTGCAAAGTCATATGAGTCTCAGAGGAGAGTCATATGAGATTTCATGCATACAAGAAATGAAAAAATGAAAATGTATGAAAACAAGCTAAAAATGCTATAAACAAGGAAAAATTGAATTTTCAGAGAGGCACAGAGGTCCACCTACCGGATGTCCATACTGTCAGTGTCTCTAATGTCTGTGACTACACTCAAATCGATGTGAACTAATAGGTACCTTCATTTCTACCATTTTCTCACTCAAATGGCTCGACAAGGTTTCAAAAGTCAAAGTGAACAATGAATTGAAAATGACCTTTCCGACCTTTATATAGTTTTTGACCTAATTTTCAAAACTGCTCCATTTTTCATGAAAATTGCACCCCTGGCTAATTTCAACATTTTGAACCCATTTTTAGGATCAAAATTGAAATCTGAGATCATTTACTATGTCAAAATCATGATTTAAAGTTTTCAAGCCTAGGACGACCGACTACTTGGATATTCAACCTTCAATCATCATAGAAATCTAGAATTCAACTTAACTAATTATCTTACATCAAACTATGAAAATTTCAACTTGGTCAACTATGGTCAACTCATGGTTTAACCTAGTCAAAGTTGGTCTCTAGGACCTCTAAAAGATGCAGAACATGTTCTCAAATGTGTATAACCACTTCTCAAATCAATTAACATGCTTCTAAACTATAACACTGACTTTTCTTGTCAGATTTCAATTTTAATCCCGAAGGGGGCATGGTATTGCACATCATTCAAGTTTGTAAATCTAAATCTGTAATCAATCTTTCCTCAGTAATCAAGACAACAACCATGTCTAGTTGCTAACTCATCAAAAGTCCTCATTGCTTGGGGCAAATCTATCATCACTTGGGGCATATCAGATTCATTGAGATCCATATCAATCTGGTATCCTAATCTATCTTGTAAATTGTATCAACTTTTTGTAACCATCGGTTCATTAGTGTTATTTCCTTGGTTCTTCATAACTGAAGGGTTCAGGATGTGATACCAATGTGATTCCTATTGACAATCGGGTCTGGAATCGATCACTCACTTCTTCATAATCATAAGGTTCAGAATCAGGCATTTTGATACTTTTTCATAATCATCAGTTGATCGTTGTTATAGTTAACATTATCTTTGGTCATTCAGGACCTAACATCTTCAAATCTTTCAATTAGTTTCTATCTCAGAATTAGTTCATCTTTCAAATCATTTTCAACATCATACATAGACTATCTTTGAACCACTGCACTTTGCATAGTAATTCAAAGAGGGGCAAAATGTAATACCCCAAAAATGGGCTATAGGTTCATTAACCTCCTACATCCTCAAATCAAATGAAATCAACATCGAAGTCCTAACCTAAGGCACCTTTGAACATCATCGAATCCTGATTGATTATCCTTAATTCTACATTGGGGAATATTCCTAGAAATATTCCTATTTATCTTAATTATCTTTAATTTAATAATTATTTGGCGATAAATCTTATTTATCCTAAAGTTTGATTAATTGAATATTTTGAATATTTAATTAATTAGATTTAATTCTACCACTTAATTATTTAATTTAATTTAATTCTATTTATTTCTAAATTGTATTATTTAATTTTGACAATAAATCAAAAATCTTATGACTAATTGATTAAATTCTTATTTAATTAATTAATGTCAATTGTCAAATTTAATGATATAGTTTTTGAATAAAATTTTGATTTAATAATTGATTAACCCATAAATAAGTTATTCTTAAGTTTGAAATCAGTTAAGTTGAGGATAAATCACTTTATTGATTTAATTAATTCATAATTAATTGTGCACATTCAAAGAGTAGTTAGACTCAAAATTAGGAAATCAATACAAGTTGTTAACTTTTGGAAACTCAACATCTATTTTGAGTTCAAATATGATCTAAACTTTTGATTTGAGTTAAAAATCTATTCTTGCATGATTTTGCATGATTATGTGAGTTAATCTTCTCTGATTTCTTGTTGACTCAAAAATCAACCTGAGTTCATCAAGAGTGATTTATGACTTTTATCATGCACCTCCAAAGCCCTGGGTTTCTAGAAAAATAAGGCTTCAGCTCTTCATATCAATCAATCCACAAAATTGCATCCTCATGCTGGTGAATTGGTGATTGAAGAATCCATCTTTGCGAATCAAAGCTATTGTGAGATTTTCATTGTTTTGAGCATTTATATCATTTAGCATATCATTCTTAGAATCATTGTATATCATATCAATTTTCATATAGAATAGATTCATATCAGTTTCTTTCATCACAATTGCATAGAAAATACAAAAATATAGATTACTTTTGCATCCATTTCATATCCATATTCTACATTCAAATCCTTCATTTAGGTGTTGTCAATGTCACTGATCTTGGTCTAATTTGAGAATATCATACTTGCACCTACTAGAAGGCAGTAAATCACCTAGTTAGTTTGGTTTCCATTTCATTGCAAGATTTTGAATTCGCTAACCTCTAATGTTTTACTGAAGTGTTGTGTCTACAACTAGGTACAAAATTCACACACACACACACACTAACATGTGAAAATAATGTCAATTGGGAAACCTAACTAAATCTATTTTTCAGGAATAAGACATATTCTTCAGATGGAGTGTTGGATTTAATACATAAAGATCTATGTGGTCCTACTAAGACAAGAAATTATTTCAATGATAGATGCTTTATGTTATTTTTTATGACTATTCAAGAATGATTTGGTTGACATTTTTGAAGGAGAAATCAGAAGCCTTTCAGAAATTTAAGATATTCAAGATATTGGTGGTGATAGAATTCATAAGAAAATTAAAGTGTCAAAGACCAGACAAAGGTGGATAATTTATAACTAATAATTTTATGCATGCTATGAAGAACATGGGATAGGAAGACAAACTTATGCTCCATTAACCTTACAAAAGAATGGTATTGCTGAGAAAAGGAATAGGACTATCCTAGACACAACTAGGACTATAATCATTGTAGGAGAAGATCAAGAGATCTACTAGAGAGAAGAAGTCAGAAATATATACTCTAAACTGGGTAAAACTTAAGAAAGGAAATAGGAAGACTCCTTGTAAACTTTGGTATGGTCATATACCTACACTAAAATATTTTAGACTTTTTTGAAGTAAATGGTACATTAAGAGGGATGAAGATGTTGGAAACTACAATTGAAGCATTTTTTGTATTTTCATTGATGTCAAACCTTAACTGGTAAGACTGTTGCTATCTAAGAAAGTACTATGTCTATTGAGTGATTAGAAGGATTAGGGCAAGGGTGATGATAATAGAACCTAGAGAAAGGTTGAATTATTTGATACTTCAATGAGTACTTTATTATGTGGCACAATGATAAGATAATGTATTGTTTATCTAAGTAAGAAGACTACACAAGTAGGCTTAACTGAGTAAAAGCAAACAAATCTTGTTGAAGCCGAGTGATGTTAGTGTTGATCGAGTCAGTATGTGCCGAGTAAATTCAATGTTGACCAAACATCAGTTTATTGCCAAGGGAGACAACATTAGCTAGGGGAAATAGTTTGAAGAGATGATCAAGCTATGTAGTGATGACCGAGGATTTGAACACAATATTAACCAAGCATCAGTAATTTACATTTGAGGAAGAATTTAGATTCCTAGAAAACATAGTTGAATTCTTGGATTATGTAAATCCTGTTGACTTTATTAATTGACTGTATGCAACATTTAATGTATAGTAAACCATTTTATTGTGATTTCAATAAAGAGATTAAAGATGTTTCTAGAAGGATGGATGAAGAACATAATGTTGGAAGGATTTGATGAATTTCACCTAACCTGAAGATCTACGGAGGAGATTAAGAGGCAAAAGATGGATCTACCTATTGAAGAGGTATAAAGAAAACCTAAGTATGAGGTTGAAGAAGTATGTTGGAGTTGTTGATGTTATTGACTGAAAAAGAAGAAAGGGTGATGGTGAAGGAGTTGATTAGAGTTTTGATTGCTTGAAGGGATTTCTAAGAAGATTGGTGATGGAGATGGAAATGGAACTCAGTTAGTAAGCCAACATATATGTAAGAATTTGATCTTCTATTTGTAAATTGAGTTGTATGTTTTCAAATCAAACACTGTTGTTACTTTCTAACCATTGTTTTAGTCTAAATCCTTTAATCAAGGTTGACCTAACAGTCATTTTTTAAATCCTTTAATCAAGGTTGCATTCTAATGGAATGTACTTAAGTCCTCTAACAAGGTGGTTAAAATCCTTTAATAGGATCACACATAGCAGTGTGTTTGTAAACCTTTGACATGGTTGGCTATTCACAGAGCTCACTTCAGAAGAGTGAAAATATCAATAACATGTTACAAAGTGGTTTTTCCCAAATTGGGTTTCTACTATAAATCCTGGTGTCAATACATGTTTGAATGTTTTGGTTTGAACATTTCTATGTTTTGTAAGTTAAATACTATTGGATAGTGGACTACACTATTATATGTTTCTGGTATACATTCTATAATGACCGAGTAGTGTTGGTTATTAGATCTGAGTTGTTAAAGTGTTTAAAAGTTTAATTGATACATCTGGACCTGAGAATAACTTATTCACCCCCCTCTCTGTTGTTCTAAATCATATTAACAGAAGATACTAGAAATTTTGATCCTCAAAGTGATGAGGGAATATTTCTTGGATATTCTACAAAAAGAATGGCATATAAATGTTATAACTATAGACTAAAGAAGATTGTTGAAAGTGAAAATGTGAGATTTATTGAGAATGATAAGAGATCTGAAAGAACTTATAGATATGACATGATTGAAGAAGACAATCAGATTGTGGAAATGCATAATAGGAATCAAGATGGACTAGAAGAGTAGAAAGAACCAAAAGAAAATTAGGTGGATATTAACATTAAAGGGTATGCTACACAACCTAAACCAAAAGCTCCAAGGTATGTAAGGATTTATCATTCTAAGGATGTCTTGATTGGTGATAAGAATAGAGGTTTTCAGAGTAGAGGATGAATTGCTAGAGATGAAACATGTTTTCTATCTAGATTTGAGCCTAAAAATATTAAGGAAGCATGTATTCATGAAAGTTGGATGAAAGCAATGAAAGAGGAAATGATCAGATTGAAAATAAAAATACTGGGATTCTTAATCCCAAACCTATTGACAAAAATGTGATCAATAATAAATGGGTATTCAAAAACAAGCTGAATGAAGATGGTAAAGTGGTTTGGAATAAAGAAAGACTAGTATACAATGGATATTCACAAATGGAAGGTATTGATTTTACTGAAACTTTTTCTCCTATACCTAGAAGTGAAGTTGTTAGACTACTTCTTGAATATGCAACTTATAGAAATTTAAGGTCTATCAGATGGATGTTAATTTTGCATTATTAAATGGTGAAAGGGGGGAAGATGTTTATATTGAGAATTCTAATGGTTTTACTCCAACTGAAGAAGGAGATATGGTTTGTAAATTTCATAAAGCCTTGTATGGATTTTTATCATAAAAAAATAGAAGAACTTCCATTTAGGAATCATTTATCCATCCAAGTGGTCTAGGGTCATGTCAAATGCCTTGAATGGGTCTTTGACTTGGATCTAGATTTTTTTACCCTGTTCTTCTTCTCTTTCCACCTTTTTCCAGCCTATTTCTAGCACCTGATCCTCAGAATTTGAGGTTCTTGACCTCAAGGTCAAGGTCAACCTTCTGGATCAAGGTCATCCTTGACCTTGACCTAGGTTAGCATTGACCTTGACCCTAACCCTCAGTCCATGTTTCAAGTTCTGGAATTTTCTAGATGTCAGGTTTCAGAAAGTTTATTTTCCCGCTTCCGGGTCAACTACTATGGGCTTCAAAATATTAAACTCTTAAATGATATTTAAATTGGGTCCACTTCCAAGAGTAAAGACTTAAATTTGAACTTAATTCTCCTATGTAGGCCTCTTTATAAGTTTGTTCCCTAACTTGTATAAAAGGAAACCTTTCTCTCTCATTTTCACATCCAGGATCCATTATTCACTGAGAAACTACATGATCAAGAAATTATCAAGAAAGAAAGGAGAAAGAAAAAATCAAGCATTCATTCATCTTCAAGAATTCAATAATTCAAGCATTGAAGATCCAATTCAACAAGGAGATCCATTCAAAGCCATTGAAGGTTTCAATCTCTATGGAGCCCCTTTGTTGAAGATTTCTCCATCTATTTCAATTCAAGCTTCTTATATTACAAGATCCATTCAAGATTAGGATTGAAGATCTAATGCATTTGATTTGAGACATCATACATACAATTCTACATTCATTTGGATCATCCATACTTGTGGATTCAAGGATTCAAATCCTCCACAAGGGGTTCAACATAAGCAAGGTGAATTGTTCCATTTACTTTGTTTATTACTACAATTTCAAATACATTTCAAGGTTAATTCCAAAACTAAGGTTTAACCAAGGCAAACCCCTCATCCAGCTAAAAAAAACCTTTTTCTTGTAGGTACAAGTGCAGGACAGTGAATCGCAGTTCAGATCTGAGTACCCTTTTCGAAAAACTTTCGAGATCTGCAGATAGAATTCATGTCAGTGCAGTATAGATAAAGGTTGACATAAAGGGATAAGATTTTGCCTCAGGGTAAGATCTTACTCCTTTGTTGGGTCAAGTTTGACCTTTCTTAGAATAGAAGAAGGTTTCTGGGTTTTCTCTATTTCTGTGTTTCCAGACCAGATCCGGTTGCAAAATTTCTCAAAACTGAGTATAGACACCATAAAATAGCATTTTCTAGATCTGTCATATTTTGAGGTTGGTATTTGTCTTTAAATTCAATTAATATACCTCCTCTACATAATGGAATATAAGTTTTTCTCCTTCATGTTCTTCATCGATTGATTCATTTGTGCATTGACCATTTTTCTTTTGGTTGATCAATTTGGATCTTTCCTTTGAGAATTTAGGGTATCAAAGAGGATCTTATCTTCCCCAATCCTAGATCAATGTACTACACATCATATTGATATCCATATTCATACATACACATCTTACAACACATTATACCCATTTTTACATTATACACATGTTTGTAAATTATACATTTTGGTGAACCCACGATAGACAACTCTTTCTTTTATGGTATTAGATCTTGCATGTATTAGTCTTCTTTTGTGTGTTTGCATTTATATTTCTTATAAATAAAAAATAAAAAAGAATTTATTTGTTCATTCTTTATGTTTTCCATAGTTTAGTTCACTTGCATTGCATTGGTATATGAGCTTTACTACCTCTAGTCCTACTTATAATATTCCAATTAGAAGAAGTCATAGACTTATGGGTTTCTTTGGTCCTGAGTCTTCCTCTCCTCTCCTTAGGATCCCAGATGACAATTTGAATATTCATGATTCTAATACTACTATGGAGCATAACTCTTAAAACTCATCTCATGATGAGGATGATGCTTTAAGAGTTCCTCTTGAACAAGTCCAAAAACTTTCAACTGAACTTGATAAAATGGGAAATTGGCTTACTCAAGAGAACCATAATCAAGATTTTATTCAAGCTATAGATGCTCTTAATAAATTCCTTCATAATAGTAATCAAGGTGTTAATCTCTTGCATGATATTACTCATCTTGTGCATTTAAATGTTAAACCTTTAGCTCAAGATTTAGGATTCGCTCCTCCTTTCACTAGTGTGAAACCTTCTTTCATTTCTTTACCTAGTATTCCTAATTATACTCATCGTTTAGTGACTACATTGGTTCCATCTATTCCTATAAGTGTTCCTCTCGTGTCCTTACCTACTTCAAAACCTTCTTATCATAATGTTCCTTTTACTTATTACAATCCTCTTCCAACTATGGTTCCAAGTGTTCCCCCAGTTGTGTCTTCCATTCCAGCCACTTCATATAGTTTACCAAGTGTTTCTAGTGTGTCTATGCCTCCTATTTCATCTAATGATTCCACAATAATCAATTTGGCTCAAACTATGTCCTTTTTACAACAAAAACTTGTGTCTTTAACTCAATCCAAGTTTACCATTCCTATATGTGACATGGGTAGTCCTTTATCCCTAAACATTATTCATGCTTCTGTTCCTCAACAAGATGATATGCCTCATCTTGACAATTACAATGGTAAGGGAGACACTATTACTCATGTTAAAACATTCCAAATCCTTTGTAGTCATGAATATGCTCACGACCATAGGATTTTAGCTAAGTTGTTTGCTATAACTTTTCATGATAAGGCCTTGCAATGGTATTGTTCCTTGCCTCCTTATTCTATTGATTCTTTTCCAAAAATTCCTAATGCATTTATTCAACAATTTCAAAATAACATTGGTCTGCAAGTGTCCTTAACTGATTTGATGCATTTTAAATAGAATACTAAAGAAAAATTGATTGAATTTATCAGTATGTTTAAGCATTTGTATGCTTAGATTTCTTATCCTATTCCTGATATTGATATTCAACATATGTTTATTTCAAATTTACAAAAGGATATTAGAGATAAGATTATTCTTATTGAATTTACCTCTTTCCAACAACTTTGTGCGGTGCTTAATCATTATCAATTACAAGTGAGTCAATTTGAGAGCAACACTCCAATGGCTCCTATCCCAGTTGATAAGAGTGATGCTGCTCCTAATCCCAAAAAGTTTCAAAAGCCTAAAAAATATGTCAAGATAAATGTTACCCAAATTTATTGTTCCATACAATTTTGGCCACAGCCTGGCCTCTATCCAGCAATTTTCATTAAACCTTGTTGAACACCTTGAGAAATTTTCATGGTTCAACATTTTTTCCTCTGATCTCTACAAATTGCTAACTCTCTGGTCTGATAGCCATTAAATTTGAAAATATGACTATTGAGAAGAACCCTAAAAACCCTGTCCTGTTCTAATTTGCTGTTACCTTTTTCGGCCACTTAAGTCTCTATATTTCCATGTGCACTTTTTCATGATTTGCTAGTCATGAGATCTCTAAAGCTCAACCAAATATTCTTTTCTATTTCTTGATCCTATGACTCCCTTTATCTCTTTATCTCCTGATTGGATAGAATATTCCCTTTTCATTCAGTAACTCAGTGATTTCCCCTTTGGTCGGGTTATTTCTTTTTGTAACCCAGGGCTAGCAAAAGATCACGAGACTTAGAATTTTATACAGTCGCCCAATCTCCAGATCTCCCATGATTAGGTTTCTTGATAGGTTAAAGTTCATTTAAGATCAACGATTATCATGATACCACAAGGAAAATGTGCTTGAGGGTTAATCTTCTCAGCATCATGACAACCATTTGATCTTCCAAATTAAGGAAGTTGGTTGTGCAGCGGGTCTGCTGTTAGATATTGCTGAGGTGTCTACTTTTGATTGTTTGAGCTAAGTAGTGACATGGCTTTTCTCAGTGGGGCTAGGATTTTCATCATTTAGATAAGTTAAAATTTGATCACAATCGACGATTATTGCATTGCCGCCAAGGAAAAATACTCAAGAGATATTCATCATGGTTACGCGACAACCGTCGATCCTCTCTCCAAATTAGCGCTACTGTTAGGTGGGTCCTATGCTAGATAGATCTAAGGTGCCTATCAGTCAAAGGCTAGTGGTATGATGACAAGGGGAAGGATGGGCCTAGGTTTGTAAGATTAGTCAGGTTATCACTCAATAAAAAAAGAGAACCTATGGTTAAATACAGAGTTAAGGTTAAAGTCCAAGATGGTGCTCGGGTAAATTAAAAATATCTACAGCCACATTTTAAAATTGGATTAGTTTGATTCTCGGCTGTAGATATAGATGTCATGCCTTCACTGGCCATTATCATTTAAAGTTTTTAAAACTCAAATATTTGATCTGAACAATTATGGTGAACCCGACTTGCAAAGAAGTAGATGGATCGGCCAACCTTCCAAAGGAAGTTATGGTGATGGAATTATGTGTAGGGATAGATATCTGATCGATCATGATATTTCAATGATGCATTTATGATCAAAAATGATATAATTAGGGTTTTCTATTATTCTATGAAAAATCTATGTAACCCTAATTGATTTTTTCTCCTACCTGTGTGCAATAGAGGAGATGTATATATTAGTTTTTTGGAGCTTTTAGAGCTCAGAGTTTATAGTTGTAAAAAAGAGAGTTCTTCTTTCTTAGGAGCTATCTATGGCATTTGTTCTTCCCTCTGGCTTTTACAGCCTATAATCTTTCATTGATTTATCAGATTCAATAGAGGCTTTCTAAGGCATCTTCTCTACCCTCAAGTCTTTCCCTTGTCTATATTTTTCATATTGAATATGACATATTGGCTTTGTTAGAGAAATCTCAAAGTTTCAGAGCCCTTCTTTCTTTCAGCTTATTTGTGTACTATTGTGTCTAATTTGATTTGAATGAGTTTCTGGGTATACTTCAACCTTATGTCATTATGTCTTGTTCCTATGCCCTTTTTGTTGCAGGTCACAGTTTGTGTCTTTTGTTCAAACCCCTCTATGAAACATTGATGCAAGCCTATTTAGGAAGATTGTGTTCTATTAGATCTGAGAGCTTTCATGCTAATTTGGTCAATATATTATGTTCATGTCATTTCAGTGTATCACCTAGTAGGTAGTTTGCTTTTAGTTATTTCCCTTCAACATTCCTTCTATCCCTTTTCCCTCAAAGTTATAATTTCACGTTCAAGAGAAAATTAAGGTGATTATCCAAGAGGAACTAGCCTAGAACCTAGAGGTCTCATCTCAGTTAGCAAAGGTCCCACAACCTAGAGATGATTCCCATGTTATACTAGGTTATCAAGACCAAGAGAGCTTGAACCAAGGGTGCAAACTTAGTGTATAACAATTCTAGCACTTCCACTGGGACATAGAAAGAAGTTCATCTTTAAAATATTATGCTATCTCTAATATACTGATTGCTTAATATAGACCTTTTAGAGGTTTCTTCCTATCAAATATATCTGGCAACTCCACTACTATAAGATTTAGGAGCCCTGTTGAAAGTTTATGAGAAAGATAGAGACAAGGAGCTCAAAGCGCACTAAATTATTAGAGCTTCCCTCAAAGAGAAAATACAGAGCAAGGATGTCTCAAAGAACATCCCCTTCAAGAAGAGTACAATCTACACCACCTGATACTTCAGAAAGGAGACCTTTTCCCTTTCATCTCAAAAGAAGAGGAAGATCTCTAACTAGGGATCTTGTTAGAAAGTAAAGTCCACCAAGATAACTGAGAGGGGGGGGGTGAATCAGTTATCAGATAATTATAACTTTTATAAACTTCAACAAAATTTAACCATGTAAGCAATATAATTACCAACCATAGAAAGATATTCATACACAATGACACAATAACACATGATATGCTGACTAGAGAACCTCTTGATCAAAGAGTAAACCCCGGTGGGAATGATACCCACAAAAGATGCACTAATATGAATATTCCTTGTGAAAGGATGGAATCTATTAGGAGTCTTATGAAATACATTCAGTACATATGAATCCCTGTTAGGAGATTTTGAATCCTTGTTAAAAGATTCTAACCCTGTTAGGAGTTATGGAAGACAGAAGGACCCACTGCCCAAATAGCTTCAATGACAAGATCACTGAACAGACTGTCCAATTGACCTCAAGATTATTCAATAGAATAATATCAAATATGTTACCTCCTCACTATGCCAAACTACACTCACTACTACACCAAATCTCAATTTTAGATCTCTGTACTTCGCATGTCTTCCTTCACAATTTCGCTTTCACAACTTCATTAGCTCTTTTCTTCACTTCATGCATACATTCACATTCAACCATACCAAAAATCTTACAACTCCATTACAAAAAGGAAAAACATTTCTTCCTTTATACAACACTCAAATAATTACAAATGAGTCGGCACACAATTACAAAATAAAATTTTCCACATGCTACATCAAAATTACACAAAATTGTCGGCTTTCAAATACAATAAATCTTCACTCGTATGACCTTGAAGTTTGTGCTCTCATCCACATCACTATCAATGTGTCTCTAACTTCCCTTTAACTATGCAAAACTAGATTCCATCTTGATTAGGAGATATCATCCGATTTCCACAACCCACTACTGAGGAACAGTACCTGAATACTGCTTCCACCAAAATGCTCATAACTTTCATGAATAAATGAATTATTATCTATGCTCTTAACCATAGACATATAACATATCAAAGATTATAACCTCTACATTGCATAGCTCCAACTAGAATATCCCATGTGTGCTAATCAAAACACTGTCTACTTCTCTGCAAGTCTCCAGAAGATCACTATGTTGACATCCATGACAATCATAATCATGAATGCAACAACAACTACTACAGAATGACTACCAAACATTCAACATTCATTCCTAACAATCTCCCCCATTGGCATTGATGGCAACATAGATGAAAAACATCCAATGTTCTAAAAATCTAATACTCCAACACTATTGCTCTGACAAACATTTTCAAATCCTCTTCATCAATAAATCTTACTTTGTTTTCCTATTCAGTTCTCTCTAATAGATGGTACAAATGGTTTTTCATGTACACTTCTCCCGCATTGACATCAATGACAGAAATTTCATCATTGTGTCAACAACAATTCCAATGTCAAAAGACACTATTCAGAAAATACATTCACAAGAGTCCTCATGACTCAGCTCAGATACACATACTCCCCCATAGAGGAAGTACCAACATCTAGTCCAGAAGAAAGATAGGGCTCATATACCACTGGACGGATGCAACCAACTACATCACTACTCAAAATTAGGTTGGGGCATAACCCCAAGCATACCTCTTAGATACTCAAATGTATCCTTAAGCAAAGGATTTGTAAATATTCCTACTATCTACTCCTTTGTGCTACTCCAATCTGACTTCTTTCTCAGCAACTATCTCTCTTACAACATGATAATTGATCTCTATATGCTTAGTCTTAGAATGTAATACAGGATTCTTAGACATACTGACTATATTGGTGTTGTCAAAATGTATGACAATAGGCTCAACAAACTTAATTCCAATATCCTTTAGCATTTGCTTCATCCAAATTATCTAGTTATAATTGTTTGCTGCTACTACATACTCTACTTCTACTGTGCTCTGTGAGATGCAATTCTACTTCTTGCTTAACCAAGAAACCAATCTTCCTCTAAGAAAAAAGGCTCCACCACTGGTGCTTTTCTTATCATCAACACTACCTCCCCAATCAGCATTTGTATATGCACATAGGGTAAAATCATCATATTGTTCATACCACAATCCATAGTAAATTATGCCTCTTAAATATCTCAGAATCCTCTTTACTATTGCATAATGTGATCCTCTAGGTTTAGCTTTAAATCTTGTCACAATTCTAATTGAATGTGCTATATCAAGTCTTGTATGGGTCAAGTACTATAATCCTCCAATCATGGATCTGTATTTCTTCTATTCCATTATCGGTGTTTCATCTATGCTAGATAGTTTATGTCCTGTAACCATAGGTGTTCTGACTGGTTTACAGTTCTCCATTCCAAATCTTTTCAACAAATCATTCAAGTACTTTGTCTGACTTACAAAGATACCATCATTATTCTGTGTTATCTATAATCCAAAAAAGTATTTCATCTCACCAATCATACTCATTTTAAATTATGTCTCCATTTCATCAGCAAATTTGTCACTAGCTTCATCTTCTCCTCCAAAAATAATGTCATCAACAAAAATAACTATAATCAAAAATCCATTTTCAATTTCTTTTGTGTATAGATTACTATCAGTTGTTCCTTTAGTAAATCCTAGCTTTAACAAATACTTATCCAATCTTGCATACCAAGTTCTAGGTTCTTGCTTTAGTCCATATAGTGCTTTCTTTAGTTTACATATCATGTCTCCTTCTTGAGTCAAAGGAAAACATTCAGGTTGCTCAATGTAGACTTCTTCTAATTCACCATTCAGAAATGCAGACTTCACATCCATCTGATATACTTTGAATTTCTTAAAAGCTACATAGGCCAAAAACATTCTTACTGCTTCAATTCTTGCTACAGGTGAAATTTTTTCTTCATAGTCAATTCCTTCTTACTGTGAGTATCCCTTACATACTAATCTTTCTTTGTTTCTTACTACTCCTTGTTCATTCATCTTGTTTTTAAATACCCATTTAGTTCTGATCACATTCTTGTCTTTAGGTCTAGGGACCAATTCCCATGTCTTGTTCTTTTCAATCTGATCTAGTTCTTCTCTCATAGCATTAATCCAATGTTCATCTTCACAAGCTTCACTAGTAGATTTAGGTTCAATTTGAGAAATCAAACATAAATGTACCTTATTCTGAGTCAGAACTCCTCTGTCCAAACTTCCAATAACTTGTTCAATAGGATGATGTCTTGATAGATACCTATTCGGTGTCATAGTCTCAGATCTTGCTTCAACTGTAGATTCTTCTCTAGATTCCTCTCTAGTTTCTTCAGCATGAATCTCATTCAACAAATCACTGTCAGTCTCATAGAATAATTCAATAGTTTTAGTGTTAGGCTTAGGATGAGCTTCTTCATCAGATTCATAATCAAACATTCTTTCTTAAATTTTGAATTTTTCATCAACTTTGACATTTGCGCTCTCAACAATAGTCTTAGTTCTCTTATTGTAACATCTATATGATTTTCTCTTCAAAGAATATCTAAGAAAAATACCTTCATCACTTCTAGGATCAAACTTTCCAATATCATCATCTCTTTTTATATAACATTTGCTTCCAAAAATTCTAAAATAGTTAACTGAGGGTGCATGTCCAAACCATAATTCATAAGGTGTCTTGTCTATGTCTGCTCTAATTTGTACTCTATTCATTGTATATACTACTATATTCACTACTTCTCTCTAGAATATCTTCACCAAATCATTCTCAAATAACATAGCTCTTGCTACTTCAGTCACTGATCTATCTCTTCTTTCTGCAATACCATTTTGTTCAGGTGTTCTAGGGGCTGAAAACTATCTCTTAATACCATTCACTTCACAAAAGGTGTTAAACTCTCTAGAAGTAAAATCTCCACCTCTATCAGATCTCAAACATTTAATCTTTATTCCAGATTCATTCTCAACTTTATTCTTAATGATCTTAAACTTATCAAATACTTCATATTTTTCTTTTAGAAATGTAATCCACATCATTCTTGTAAAATCATCAACAAGAATCATAAAATACCTTTCTCCATAGAATCCTCTAGCCCTGGTAGGACCGCTCAAGTCTGTATGAACAATCTCCAACTTCTTTGCCGATGTGAACTTCTTACTAGGAAATCAACTTCTCTTCTGCTTAGCCATCACGAATTCTTTGCAAATCATGTAAGTAGGCTTCATAATTTTAGGAAAATCCCTTACTGCAAGTGTAGTACTCACTTTCACAATGTTATCAAAGTTTATATGACAAAACTTTCTATACCATAACCAACTGTCATCAATCTTAGTAATCAAACATGTCATCTTAGTAGGATTCAACTAAAATACATTACCTCTAGTTCTAGATCCAGTTCCAATCAAATTTCCATCTTTATCCTTTATCACACAAGTTTTCTCAATAAACCAAACTTGATATCCCTTATCAACTAACTATCCAACACTCAAAATATTATGTTTCAATCCATCCACAAAGTAAACATCATCAGTATTACTATTTCCATCAAGAGTAATAGATCCTATACCTTTAATCAAACAAGGTGCATTGTTTTCAACTCTAACAACTCCTCCATCATAATTGTTAAACTTTATGAACTTTTTCATGTCTATAGTCATATGATGTGAACAACCATTGTCTGTAATCCAATCAGCTTTCTTTTCAGCTTGGGAAACTAAGGCTTTTTCTTCCTTAACATCAGATTCAGGATTCTCTTTTTTAATTGCTACGAATCCTATTTCATCATTATTCTCAGTATCACTTTCACTCAAAGTTCTTTCTATACTAGCTTCAAGATCTTCATCATTAGCATAATAGCATTCCTTAGATCTTCTAGGCTTGAAATTGTTTCTATACTTTTTAACTCTCTTAGGATATTTAGATCTGGAAATTTTTCTTACCATCTGGTTCTCTTTTCACAAGCAAGGCAATGCCTTCTTCAATCTTCTTGTCTTCTTCATTTCTAGATCTGCTGCTGGCATAATTTCCACTCACACTGTACTTCTTGACAAAGTAGGGTGAACACTAAGAGCACTAAATGTTGTCTCCATTTTAGGTAAGTCTCCTGATAACCTCAGGTTCATTTTTGCTGCTTCCAATATTCCAAGAAGAGTCTCTCTTGAAAAGTTCATAGTACAAGGTATAACTTGTTCAATCATCTATGTTGTTTGCTTAAATACAGGAGTCAATGTCCTCAGAATTTTCCATATCACTTCATTCTCTATCTTTGTTCCTCCACAAGATTTTATCCCTGCAATAATTTCTGACATTCTACCAATATAGCTTCTAACAAATTCATCTTCCATCATTCTTATATCTTCAAATGCACAAATCCAATTATGTAGTCTGGCCCTTTTTGCATGTTCATCACCTTCAAAAGTAGAGTGTAAAGCTTTCCAAATTTCATGAGATTTTTTTAAACATTTTATGTGACTATACTCATTCTCCGAAAGTTCTGTCAAAAGTGCTTCTCTTGCAAGTATGTTACACATGAATAGATCTAACTCATCTTTAGATCTTGTCTCAAGATTGTCCTCTTCAATGATAGTCTTATCATTCTTTGTAATCAACCAATAACCTGGTCCTAAACACAATAGATGTGTCTTCATCTTCTCTTTCCAACTGTCAAAATTTACTCTATCAAACTTAGGGCTTTCTTTCTTAAAATTCATCATGGATCTCCTTAAGCTATTAAACTTTCATTTGAAGGACCTGCTGCTCTGATACCAATTGTTAGAAAGTAAAGTCTACCAAGATAACTGAGAGGGGGGGGTGAATCAATTATTAGATAATTATAACTTTTATCAACTTCAACAACATTTAACCATGTAAGAAATATAATTACCAACCATAGAAAGATATTCATACACAATGACACAATAACACAAGATATGTTGACTAGGGAACCTCTTGATCAAAGAGTAAACCCCAGTGGGAATGATGCCCACAAAAGATGCACTAATATGAATATTCCTTGTGAAAGGATGGACTCTATTAGGAGTCTTATGAAATACATTCAGTACATATGAATCCCTGCTAGGAGATTTTGAATCCCTGTTAAAAGATTCTAACCCTGTTAAGAGTTATGAAAGACAAAAGAACCCACTGCCCAAACAGCTTCAATGGCAAGATCATTGAACACATTTTCTAATTGACCTCAAGATTATTCAATAGAATAATATCAAATATGTTACCTGCTCACTGTTCCAAACCGCACTCACTGCTACACCAAATCTCAATTTCAGATCTCTATACTTCGCATGTCTTCCTTCACAATTTTGCTTTCACAACTTCATTAGCTCTTTTCTTCAATTCATGCATACATTCACATTCAACCATACCAAAAATATTACAACTCCATTACAACAAGTAAAAAAATTCGTTCCTTTATACCACACTCAAATAATTACAAATGAGTCAGCACACAATTACAAAATAAAAGTTTCCACACCATACATCAGAATTACACAAAACTGTCAGCTTCCAAATACAATAAATCTTCACTCATGTGACCTGAAGTTTGTGCTATTGTCCAAATCTCTATCAATGTGTCTCTAACTTCCATTTAATTGTGTAAAACTAGATTCCATCCTGATTAGGAGATATCATCCGATTTTCACAACCCACTACTTAGGAACATTGCCTGATACTACATCCACCAAAATGCTCATTACTTTCACAAATAAATGAATTACTATCTATGCTCTTAACCATAGACACATAACATATCAAAGAGTATAACCTCAACATCACATATCTCCAACTGCAATATCCCATGTGCACTAATCAAAAAATTGTTTGCTTCTCTGCAAGTCTCCAAAAGATCACTGTGTTGACATCAATGACAATCATAGTCATGAATGCAACAAAAATTGCTATAGAATGACTACCAAACATTCAACATTCATTCCTAATAGATCTTGATGAGGATTCAGATCTAACATCAAATACAACTCACACAGTTGCTACTCAGCAAATTTTAGCTCCTACAATGGCTAGGCAATTTGGCTTTGCACCCATCAACCGAGGAAGTCCATTGAACTTTTCTCAACATCATGATGTGCCCCTGGTGGCACTAAAAAGTCAACCTGATTTCACAAGTGAAGGACAAATAATGGCTTTTGAACATATTAGAGATGTGACCACTATCTATAGCATACACAATATAACTCAAGAAGATGTGGCCACTAAGTTATTAGCAACCTCTCTCAAAGGTAAGGCTCTTGAATGGTTTAAAACTCTAGCTGTTGGTTCTATTAATTCATGGGATAGATTAGGGGATGCATTGAGTAGACACTTTGAGGATAAATTAGACAACTTGTCTTTGGTTGAGTAGTTGACAACCATAAAAAGAGACCCTCAAGAACAAATGATAGATTATAACAATAGATTCCTCAAGACATGGAATAGAATTCTAGTGTCAGTAAGGCCTATTAGAATAACTCAGAGGGGGTGAATGAGTTATCCAGTGTCCCAAATGAAAATGTGTAATTCAAAATAATTTCTTTAATTCTTGCTACTCAGTAGACAATAAATACTTCAACTATCTGTGCATTTACTGATTATCAAACTAATACTTATAACTATTACTGATCAAATCTAACATGTAATATGCAAAAACAAATATTGTAATCAACACATAACACAAGAGATTTAACATGGAAACCCTGTAAAGGGAAAAACCACCTGGGACAAACAACCCAAAAATTGTTCACTCTTCTGAAGTGAGGTCAGTGAAGACCCAACCCTATTAAATGTTACAAACACATTGTTAGGTGTGACCTTGTTAGAGGATTTTAGACTAGAAGTTATCTTCCAACCAGCATTCACTATGGGGTTGACAAGATAACAATGTTCACTCCAGTGAATAATACATCATAAGACTTTCTAAGTCCACTTGGTTAAGAGATTTGACTATGTACAATGGTTAAATATGTAACAGTAAATGATCTGCCTTAATACAACTTCAATTGCAGATTATAGATCAATATTTTGTTCATATAAATCCACCTGATCAATATTTCACTTCAGATTCAATACTGTATCAACTTACTGTCCATCGTTAATTGCTCTTTGTAACTTGGTAACTGTTCTACAGCTTGGTTCTAACTAACCAGTATGATCAAAATGCATGAAAACTTCTTCACACGAAATTTCTGCAGCATCTACTTCTTCTGACAGATTCATAATGAAATCTCCAGTCTCTTATATAGACATGTAAAATGTTTTCTTCCTGTCCATTAGATTTTTCTTCTTAATCACATTCATTGATTTTGTCACTTAAAGCTTCCTTGAATGATGTGTCAATAACTCATTTCAATCTACTCTGTCAGATCCTTTTGATTTATGTTAGCCGTCGATCATCATAACAAACATTATCCATTACCTCAGAATCATACACTTGCCAGCTCATCAATCTTATCGGATAAACTGATCATTAATTCATTCTGTCTTCATTGGTTAACAAATAAATGCATTGGTGAACACACACTTGGTTAATACTATGCTCGGTATACACTTCACTCCATCGGTGTATACTGAAATGCTTTCATTTATCGACAACACTGCTTTGTAGCATTCAGCTCTATTCTTCATTATAGATGAATGCAACATAATGAAGTTGATTCCATGAATTCATAGACTCATCAACAAGTTACTCATTGTATTCTTTATTCTCATCTGACATGTACATCTTCCTTATGTAGATTTCTCTGTTCTTCCTTTCTTTCCACCTTTCTTTAGATGTTTCGGTATAGTAACTTACAAGATAAGTACTGTCAAGCTAGTTGACATAAATGACAACATAAAACTGATTTAATCATCTTGCATTATCTAATCATCAACTTCATAGTAATCTTGAATTATCGATTCTTCATTTAGGTTCCAAATCAGTTGTAGTTCATCAATCTCTCCCTTTGGCATTGATGGCAACTCAAGTAATATGAAATGTACCATACATACCAAACATGTATTCTACAACTCTGTACACAAATGTTGTAAGTCAAATAGATTTAATATGTTTAATCACTACGTTACTCAACATTTGTATTGCTATAATGTTTTTCTTAGATGTGATCTTTTCAATTCTCCTGTAAATCTCTCCCTCAGATAGTTCTCATCGGTGTAGTTTCTCTCCCTTTGTTTATCTCTCCTTTTCATATTATTTATCTCTCCCTTTGACAATAATGCCAAAGAAACAAATAAACAAATAGCTCTATCAGTAGCCAAGTAACTCTCTGGTGTCCATCATCTTCTTTATATCTCTGTGTACTGATATCCCAATCTATGTCAGTTCTTCAAACTTAATCACAACCTTGAACATGATTCAAAGTGTGAACTATGCTACATCAACATGAATGATCTTCTATCAAAAATAGGCTGATGCAACATCCAGATCACCTTAGTGATTGATAGACAGGGGACAGACCCCAAGTCTAGTCCTCAAGTATTCAAATGTGTCCTTCGGTAGGGGCTTTGTAAAGATATCTACAAGTTGTTCCTTAGATGTAACAAATTCTAACTTCACTTGCTTCTCCTGCACTTGTTCACTTAAGTAATGGTACTTAATAGATATATGCTTTTTTTTTTAGTGCATCACAAATTCTTCAAAATATTAATAGCACTGGTGTTGTCACAGTATATAATCACTAGATCAGTGATTACCTCATTCATTCCTTCCAACACTTGCTTGATATATGCAATGTTTGAGCAGTTTGTAGCAGTAGTAACATACTCTGCTTTTGCTATTGATTGAGAAATGCAAGCTTTCTTTTTACTTGTCTAGGTTACAAGTCTTTTGCCAAAGAAAAATACTCCTCTGGTGGTGCTTTTCCTATCATCTACATTTCCATCTCAATCAACATCAGTATAAACCTTTTGTTCAAACTTTCCTTCCTTAGGATACCAAATGCCATAATCTTCTATCTTTTTCAGATATCTAAGGATTCTTTTAGTAGCTATCATGTGAGATTCTCTAGGGTTAGTAGAAACCTAGCAACAATCCCCATAGCATGTGCTATATCTGGTCTACTATGAACTGCATACATTAGTTTACCAATCATGGATCAGTAAAGTGTCTGATTTACCTTTGTAGTTTCATCTTCCTTTGTCAATTTTCATCTAGTAGCCATCGGTGTTCCCGCAATTTTAGCATCTTCCATGCCAAATCTGTTTAAGACTTCTTTTATGTACTTAGACTATGTGATGAATATCCCATCACTCTACTGAATCACTTGTAGTCCTAGAAAGAATTTAATCTCTCCAAACATAGCCATTTCAAACTCTTTTTGCATTTCATCAGCAAAGGCTTTGCATATATGATTTTGTCCTCCAAAAATAATATCATCCACAAATATTTCAGCAATAAGAATAGTGTCATCAGTATTACCTTTCATATACAGATTATTGTTTTCACTTGTTCTAACAAATCCAATACTTAGCAAGTAAGTATGAAGTCTTTCATACCATGCCCTCGATTCTTACTTCAATCCATATAAAGCTTTGTGTAATCTACATACCATGTCTCTGTTATTTGGATCAACAAATCCTTCCAATTTTTCTATGTAGACTTCTTCTTCAATTATACCATTTAGAAATGCTGACTTCACATCCATTTGATAGACTTTGAATTTCTTGTGTGCAGCATATGCAAGTAACATTCTAACTCCTTCTAATCTAGCAATAGGTGAAAATGTTTAACCATAGTCAATACCTTCTTCCTGTGCATATCCCTTGCATACCAATCTAGCCTTATTCCTTGTAACTTCACCATTTTCATTCAGTTTATTTCTAAATATCCACTTAGTACTAATAACATTCTTTTCTTTTGGTTGGGGTACTAAGGACAAATTTTTGTTCTTCTCTATTTTCTCTATCTCCTCATTCATTACATTAATCCATTCCTCATTCTCTAATGCAACTTTCATAGTTTTAGGTTCAAATTCACAAACTAAGCATGTACCTTCTCTTGTTTTGCTTCTAGTTTGCATTCTAGCTTGTCTATCTCCAATAATCTATGTCTTAGGATGGTGTCTTCTGACAAATCTAGCCAGTAGTCTATCTCTTCTTTCTTCTGCATCTTATTTAGGTTCATTAGCTTGCTCGGCAGCTCCATTTTGTTCATTAGTTTCCTCTTCCTGTGGTTGTGCATTGTTTCCTTGCTGTTGTGTATTGTTTCCCTATTGTTGTGTATTGTTTCCCTACTGACCAGTTGTCACAGCTTTCTATCTCGGTAGATACTCAGGATATTCAATGTAAGTGAATCTACCATAATCTTCCAGTTCCTTCATACTTTCCTCGGTGTTCTTGTCATCAAACTCATCAACACAAACATTAGTACTTTAATTAATCTTATTTGTAACCTTATTTAGAAATTTGTATGCTTTACTTGTTGTGGAATATCCAAGAAATATCCATTCATCTCCTTTAGAATCAAATTTTCCATTTCTTTCATCTTTCAAGATAAAGCATTTGCTTCCAAAAATTCTGAAATAACTTACAGTAGGTTTGTGTCCAAACCATAGCTCATAAGGTGTTCAGTTGGTGTCCTTCCTTATTTGTACTCGGTTAAGAACATATACATCTGTAATGACAACTTCCCTCCAATATGTCTGAGCAACATTTTTCTGTATCATCAATGTTCTGGCATAGTCAATTATAGATGTGTTCCTCCTTTCAGCAATGCCATTTTGCTGAGGCATCCTCAGTGCAGATACATGTCTCTTAATTCCATGCTCATTATAGAAATTAGTAAATTCATCAGAGACAAATTCACCTCCTCTATCAGATCTTAAGCATTTTATTTCTTTTCCAGTTTCCTTTTCTACCTTAGCTTTATACCACTTAAAATTTTTGAAGGCTTTAGATTTCTCTTTCAGGAACATAACAGTCATTAGTCTAGTATAGTCATCAACAAAAAGAATAAAGTATCTATCACCATAATAACTCTGGGTTCTCATAGGACCACACAGGTTGGTATGAACCAACTCAAGTATCTTCTTTATTGAGTAGTCTTTACTTTTGAAACTAGACTTAGTCATTCTACCTTTTTGACATTCATGGCACATAGCATGATCCGGTTTTGACAAGTTAGGTAATCCTCTAACTCTTCCTCTGATCTATATCAAAATAAAATAGATTACCTCTGGATTGTGTGCCAATTCTGACAAGTCTTCCTCCATCATCATAGATTTTCACATTTTTTCTCTCAAAAGCAAGTTAGTAGCCTGAATTGTTCAGCTGAGCCACACTTAACAAATTTTAATTCAGTCCATCTACCCAGTATGCATTTTCACATTTAATTATGTCATTGATCATCAATGTACCTTTACCTCTTACCATACAAGGTCCATCATTTCCCATTCTCATAGATCCTCCATTGTATTCAACAAGTTTATCAAACTTTTCTACATCATCGGTCATATGATGTGTGCAGCCACTATCTATGATCCATGTATCATTTTTGTTGACTCTAGAGATCAGTGCTATCTATTCATGTTTCTCTTCTTCCTCTGAATCATCTTTCATAGCAATAAATGCTACTTCTACATCATCATCAGTGTCAGATTCAGATTCAATATCTTTGGCAATGTAACATACCTTTTTCCCTTTGTCATAACTATCTCGGTTATCTCTTTTGTTGTATCAATAGCCTCTATTGACTCTTCTCCCATAGCTTCCTTCTGATCGGTCTTTGGATCTATCATCATCTTTCTTCTATGGACATCTAGAAGCAATGTGTCCACCCCCTTTACAATTGAAACATGCCAAAGGTAGCTTTCCTCTATAACATCATTTTCCTTTAAGCAATCTTTTGGCCATAAGAGCTTCAAGCTCTTCAAGTTCATCATCGGTGTCACTGTCACTATCATCATTCCTATTTTTTCTGCTAGACCTACTAATCTTCAAAGAAGACATGAAAGATGATTCAACAGGAGCAAAAACACTATTATCAAATTTATTTAGTTCAAATTTTGTAAGCTTACCGATCAATGTGTCAAGGGTAAGATTGGATACGGCCCTTGTTTCATGAATTGCAGAGATCCTGATCGCATAAACTGGTAACAAAGTTCTGAGAATCTTACTTATAATCATTTCATCATCAATGACTCCATCAGATGCTCTAATAGCATGTACTACCTCTTTTAGTCTATTTGAGTATTGCACAATGTTCTCACCTTCTTTCATTCTCATATCATCAAAACAACCTCTTAGACTTTCTGCTCTGGATCTCTTAACATTCAAGTCTCCACTATATATCAAATTTAGCTTGTCCCACATCTATTTGGCAGTAGTGCATCCCTTAATGTCTTCAAATTCAGCATCGGTACAGGTAGCAACAAGTTCCATTATAGTGATATTATGTTCATGCTTGTCTTTTAGTTGATCAAGGATTAAGGGACCAGTTGGTGGTTGTATATAGCCATGCTTCATCAGATCCATAGCTGAGTTCCCAATTCTAGATATGTGCAGCAACATTCAGCTTTTCCATACTACAAAATTCTCTTTGTTTAGTTTCAATACTTCCCTCTTATACATCTTGAGACCTTTGTGCTGAAGTCCTTAAAACTCTATTATAAGCAACCATCAGCTCTGATACCAATTATTAGAATAACTGAGAGGGGGGTGAATCAGTTATCCAGTGTCCCAAATCAAAATGTATAATTCAAAATAATTTCTTTAATTCCTGCTGCTCAGTAAACAATAAATACTTCAACTATCTGTGCATTTACTGATTATCAAACTAATACTTATAACTATTACTGATCAAATCTAACATGTAATATGCAAAAATAAATACTGTAATCAACACATAACATAAGAGATTTAACGTGGAAACCCTGTAAAGGGAAAAACCACCTGTGACTGGCAACCCAAAAAATGTTCACTCTTCTAAAGTGAGGTCATTGAAGACCCAACCCAATTAAAGGTTACAAACACACTGTCAGGTGTGACCTTGTTAGAGGATTTTAGACTAGAAGTTATCATCCAACCAGCATTCACTATGGGGTTGACAAGATAACAATGTTCACTCTAATAAATGATACATCATAAGACTCTCTAAGTCCACTCGGTTAAGAGATTTGACTATGTACAATGGTTAAATATGTAACAGTAAATGATCTACCTTAATACAACTTCAATTGTAGATTACAGATCAATATTTTGCTAATATAAATCCTCCTGATCAATATTTCACTTTAGATTCAATACTGTATCAACTTACTATCCGTCGGTAATTGCTCTATGTAGCTCGATAACTATTCTGCAGCTTAGTTCTAACTAACCAGTATGATTAGAATGCATGAAAAATTCTTCATGTGAAATTTCTGCAGCATCTACTTCTTCTGGCAGTTTCATAATGAAATCTCCAGTCTCTTATATAGACATGTAAAATGTTTTCTTCCTGTCCATCATATTTTTCCACTTAATCACATTCATTGACTTTGCCGCTTAAAGCTTCCTTGGCTGATGTGTCAATAACTCATTTCAATCTTCTCCATCAGATCCTTTTGATTTATGTTAGTCGTTGATCATCATAAAAAAACATTATCCATTACCTCAGAATCATACACTTGCCAGCTCATCAATCTTATCGGCTAAACTGATCATTAATTCATTATGTCCTCATCAGTTAACAAAGAAATGTGTCAGTGAACACATGCTCAATTAATATTGTGCTTAGTATAAACTTCACTCTATTGGTGTATACTGAAATACTTTCATTTACCGACAACACTACTTTGTAGCTTTCAGCTCTATTCTTCATTATAGATGAATGCAACATAATGAAGTTGATTCCATGAAGTCATAGACTCATCAACAAGTTACTCAGTGTATTCTTTATCCTCATCTGACATGTACATCTTCCTTATGTAGATTTCTCTTTTTTTTCTTTCTTTCCACCTTTCTTCAGATGTGTCAGTATAGTAACTTACAAGATAAGTACTGTCAAGCTAGTTGACATCAATGACAACATAAAACTAATTTAATCATCTTGCATTATCTAATCATCAACTTCACAGTAATCTTGAATTACCGATTCTTCATTCAGGTTCCAAATCTGTTGTAGTTCATCAAGGCCATTAGCTGATCATGCTTTCTTATACTTCTTGCAAAGCTTGAATAATCAAATATCTATCATGATCCAATCTATGGGTGGTGCCTCTTTACCCCAAGCTTTTGACATAGTTGTCAGAGCTGAAAATTGTTTAATCTAGGCAGGCATGATAGCAAGAAGGCCACCCATGCCCATCTTCCCTAACCTTCAGCCCACTTCACCTCTACAAGTACCTCATTTTACTCCTATTCCTACCATATTAGCACCTCAGGCTAGTGCTAGCAGTGAGGAGATAAAAGCAAGTTTCTCTCAAGAAATACAAGAGATGAAGAATAGTTAGCAAAGTAGTTAGCAAGAAATGATAAATCTACTGCAAACTTTAACTAAAGAGGTTACAAACATAAAGAGGCAAGGGAAAGGAACTAGACCCCCCTTTTAGCCATAATGCGAAGGTCCTAATCAACAATATCAGAATCAAGGATAGCCTTATCAGAAAAATAGGCCACCATACCAAGGAGGTTATCAAGGAGCTTACCAAAAGCAAAATTTTAATCAAAGACCATTCCAACCATATAACCCTATACCTCTTAATTCTACAAATCCAATTAGGGACATGGTTCCTAGTCAAAATAATATGGTCCTAGATAATGAATGGTGATTTCCTTGTAATCAGCCTCACAATCAGGCCTCATGTTCAAATGGATGGATGGATTAAACCCTAATGGTCCAGAATGCCTCACATGTTCAATTAGAGGCCTCTTCCAGTGGATCAATTCCTCAACAAGAGACACAAAATGATGAGACTACTATTTTCAATTGGGAGTAGTAGGACTTCAATGGAGTCAATGGTGAATCTCCTATTGCTACCAACACAAGGTCAAAAAGAAGAGCCCAAGACATGGAGTGAGCAGATTCTAGGATTAAAGCTACTATATGTATAGAACCACTACAACCATCTACTCCTATCATATTTAAAAAGGCTCCCATCATTCATATCAAAGAGGGCCAACTTTGCAAAGAAGTGGGGCCCATCATAGTAAAAGCACAACAAAGAGTGCATACTGTGACACCTTTCAACATTGTAGACAACATGAAGAAGGTAAATGTTACTACATCTATGTGGGACTCTTTGGCTATTCCAAGACAACCTGAGATTTTGAAGAAAGCCATGACTGAAGTAACTACTCCCCAGCCTGCAAATGATACAACAAAGCTAGTGTTGGTCAACACTAATTTAGAAAAGGAGGCTCCAAGTAGCAATTCCAAAGAAAACTCCCACAAGGTAGGAACTTAAAACCACCTCCCTTTTATGTATCTTTAATTATTGGATAATTTTTGGTGCATAACTGTATGGTAGATAGTGGAGCCACTAGTACTGTGATGCCAAAAAGGGTAGCTAACCAATTAGGACTTAAATATGAACCCTTCCAAAAGAAGGTTACACAACTTGATGGATCTGCAATCAATACAATAGGTGTAGCCAAGGATACCAGTATAATCCTCCATGCAAGTCCTAATTTCTCCATCCTACTCAATATATATATCTTAGATCTCCCCACTTTATTTGCCATATGTCTATCAAGGGAGTTCGTAGCCAAAATAGGAGGTTATCTTTCTTCTGACTAGTCTCACATGCTTTTCCACACAAGATATGGGACCAAGGTCACCATCAAATCTAAATCATTGGTAGCTCATCATATAGAACCATATGTGTCCAATGTGATCAATGCAAGGTGCCTTCCATTTGATACCAGTGACTCCCTAACAATCAGAGAAACAAACACTGAGATAGAAAATATACCTAATATTTTACTAGATGAACTAGAATCAGAAAAGAGTTTAGAGGCCCAAGAAAATGTCATTTCAGATACTATCTTGGGAAGTTATCTGATACAAGAAAGTGGATTCATAGAGCCAAACCTTTTAAAAGTGAGTACTGATTCAAAAAATCAGAGTAATCAAGTTTGGGAATTTTTGTTTGATGGTGCTAGAAGAAAACATGGCTCTGGTGGTGGTGCTATGCTAGTGTCCCCAAAAGGAGAAAGATACTATACAACTTTCAGATTCAATTTCTCTTGTACTAGCAACACTGTAGAGTATGAAAGCCTTGCAAATGGATTGGAGTGGGCTAGAAAAAGAGGGCTCAAAGCCTTAAAAGTTTATGGTGGTAGTGATTTAGTAGTCAACCAAGTGAGAGGGATAAGTGCAACCAAAAATGACACCATGAAAGCATACAAACATAGAGTTTGGGATGCAATTGAAGACTTTTGTGCTTTCAATATTGTTGCCATCCCTACGAAGTTAAATCAAAATGTAGATAGATTAGCTACTATTGGATCTCAGTATGACATTCCTAATAGTATTTCAAAGGAAGAGACCCAACATCATATCAAAGTAATTGTCAGACCTTCTATCCCTAATAATGATACTAATTGGCAAGTGTTTGATAATGATGAGAAAATTCTATAGTTCTTGTTTGAAGAGGATATCTTCTCAGAGCATAACCAAGATAGACTATTGCAGAACTATGGTGACCAAGTGATACAACTTAGATCTAATAAGATTCCTAGAGGTCTTGTCAAATTAGAAGCCATCTTTAACAAGGATGATCAAGTTAAAAAGAACAAAGTTGGCCTGCTAGTTCAACAAGAACATTGTGTTGAATTAGAATTGGAACCAGGTAAAAGGTTACAATTTGGAAAAGTAAATACTGATTTGGAGAAATAGCCTTACACACAATTGTTTAAATAATTCAATGATGTATTTGCATGGCAATATGAAGACCTTAAAGGTTTTAATCCAGCCCTTGCTTAGCACACCATTGAACTAGAACCTAATGCCAAACCAGTAAGAAAAAAGAAAAGGCCTGTTAATCCCAAGCTTGAGCCACTTATGCATAGAGAAGTGCTCAAATTGATAGAAAGTGGTATCATCTACCCCATTAAACATACCAGTTGGGTTTCCAACCTTGTTCCTATTAGAAAGAAGAATGGGGAGTTGAGGTTATGTGTTGACTTCACGGATCTTAACAAGGCCTCTTTAAAAGATCTCCATCCACTACCCTCTATGGAGAAAATCTTACAATGCGTCTCTAGGTTTGAGAGATTTTTATTATTGGATGGCTATTCAGGATATAATTAGATCCTAGTTAATGAAGAGGATCAATACAAGATTGTATTCACAACCAAGTGGGGAACCATGGAATATCAGAAAATGCCCTTCAGTTTGTCAAATGTAGGTGCTACATTTAGAAAGGCAATGGATATGGCCTTTAAAAGCCTCATGTATAAGTTTTTACTGGTCTACTTAGATGACATAAAAATTTATTCTAAACATGTAGTAGATCATATCAAACATTTGAGGAAGATCTTTGAAAGGTGTAGAGAATTTGGGATATCTCTCAATCCCAAGAGATGTGTGTTTGTAGTTCACAAGGGGAAATTGTTAGGATATATAGTATCCAAGAAAGGAATCATAGTAGACCCTAAAAGGATTTTAGCCATCCTAGAACTAACCTTACCACATCACAAGAAAATCCTTTAATCCTTCGTAAGAAGGATTAACTTTGTTGGGCGTTTCTTGCCTAATATTGAAAATTTACTAAATCCTTTGACAACCATGTTAAAGAAGAGTTCAATTTTCAACTGGACTAAACAAGGAAAGGCCAATTTCTAGGCTATCAAAGAGGCCTTGATAGAAGATCCTACTCTATTAAACCCAAATTTCAATAAGAATTTTATCCTTTACGCTTATGGGGGTCATGATGCTATATCTACAATGCTAACTAAAGAAAATTCAGATGGATTGGAGAAACCTATTGCTTTCTTCACCAAAGGTTTAGAAGAGTATGAACAGAGATAGTCTTTTGTGGAAAAACATGTGCTTGTTGTGGTAAAAAGCCTTAAAAAGTTTAGATATCTATTAACCCATAACAAAGTACACTTGAAAGTTACTCATCCAAGTGTCAAAGAATTTTTGCTATCCAAGGACCAAAATGAAAAAAGGGTTGGTTGGGTTACCAAAGTGATGGAGTATGACATTGATATTCAAACCACTAAACTAGTTCGAGGAAGAGGTCTTTGTGATCATTTGGTAGAGGATGAGAGCTCAAAAGGATCAGAGAAAATGAAAGCATCTTCAGGTGTGCATTCTATAGAAGAACATGCCAAGGTAGCAGGTTGGTTGCCTAACATGATTCATTTTTGGAAGACAGGACAATGTCCTACAGACCTAGATTTAGCAAAAAGAAGATATTATAGATTGCAATCTATTCCCTTTGTGCTGATAGATGAAGTTCTTTTTAGAAAGGATCACAATGGTGTCCTTTTAACATGCATTGATTCAAAAAAGATAGCAGATGTCCTATTTGAATTTCATGATGGACTTTCTAGGGGTCACTTTTCTCCTAGGACTACTACTTTTAAAATCATGAGGGCTAGATACTATTGGCCATCTATTTTCAAGGATAGTCATGATTATGTGAGAAAATGCATCAAATGTGCCATGTTTGTAGGAAAAGAAAGGCTTGTAGCTCTACCCCTTCAGCCAATCAAAATAGAACAACCTTTCATGAGACAGGGAATAGACTTCATTGGCATGATTAATCCTCCATCTAGTGTAGGCCACAAGTGGATAATCACTGCAACAAATTATTTCACTAGATGGACAAAAGCAGTTGCATTGAAAGAATCAAATTAGAATGTTGTCATAGGTTTTTACAATGACATAATTCATAGATTTGGCACTCCAGACTCCATAATATCAGATAATGCATTAGCATTCACAGGCCTTAAAGTCTTAGAATGGGCAATCAGAAATGACATTTATCTGAATACAAGTTCAAATTACTACCCTCAGGGAAATGGTTTGGTACAATCAACTAATAAGAACTTGATTAGGATAATCAAGAAAACTCTGTAGGATAACCAAAGAGATTGGCATACTAAATTGAAATCTTCCCTATGGTTAGACAGGATAACCCCAAAGAAGATCATTGGGAATTCTCCTTATATGTTAGTGTATGGAAGAGAGGCTAAGCTATCCATTTCAATTGAATTGCCAACTTTGGACTTAGCTATTGGAAACTACAATTGAAACAATTGTTGTATTGTCATTGATGTCAAACATTAACTGGTATGACTATTTCTACTTAGGAAAGTACTATATCTATTATGAGAAGGGAAAGAAAGGTTGGTAAAAATAGCACCTAGGGAGAGGTTGAGTTATCTTGATACTACAAAGTGTACTTGACTATGTTGTACAATGATGAGACAATGTATTATTTATCTTAGTAAGAATGAAGACTAAATTGGTAGGCTTAACCGAGAAAAAAATAGATAAATCATGTTTAAGATGAGTTATGTTAGTGTCGATTGAGTTAGTGTATGCCAAGCAAAATCTAGTGTCGACCAAGTATCAGTAATTTTCCAAAGAAGACAATTTATGCCGAGGAAAAAAATTTAGTAGTGACCGAGCATTTTACATAGAGACCGAGTGGATGATCACAGTATTGACTGAGCATTAGCATTTTTATATTTGAAGAGAATTCAGATTTAGAGCTGACATTGTTGAATTCTTGGATTATGTAAAATGTGTTGACTTTATTTATTGATTGTATGGAAGCATTTAATGCTTTGTAAAACATTTTATTGTAAATCTTTATGAGATTTGAGATGATTCTATAAGAGAAGCCCAAGAACATGAAGCGGGTAGATTCAATGAATCTGACCTAACCCTAAGATCTATGAAGGAGATTAATTGGCAAAAGATAAGTTAACCTAACAAAGGAAAGTATTAAGCGAACCAAAACATTAGGTATGAAAATATATGGGTGAAGTAGATGCTGGAAGAACAATAAGTTTTATTGACTGTATAAGAAAAAATGATGAAGGAGAAGCATGGTGATTGCTTGAAGAAAAATTCCAAGAAGATTAGAGATGGACATGGTAAAGTTTCAAAGTCAATAAACCAACATTTGTGTATGGAATTGGATCTGATATTTACAAAGTGAGTTGTATGTTTTTAGATCAATACTACTACTACTTTCTAACCATTGTAATAGTCAAAATCCTTTTAACAAAGGTTGACCTAATAGTCATATGTTAAATCCTTTGAACAAGGTTGCATTCTAATGGAGTGTATGTAAGTCCTGTAACTAGGCTCACTTTTAACAGGGTGATTGAAATCCTTTAACCGGGTCACACCTGATAGTGTGTATTGTAACCTTTGATAGGGTTGGCTTTTAACTGAGCTCACTTCAGAAGAGTGAAAATAATAGTAGCATGTTACAAAGTGGTTTTTCCCACATTAGGTTTCCACTATAAATCCTAGTGTCAATACTTGTGTGAATATTTTGGTTTGAACATTTCTATGTTTTACAAGTTAGTTACAACTGGGTAGTGGACTACAGTGTTATTGTTTCTATTATTGAATCAGTGATGACCAAGTTTATTTTGGTTGCTTGATCTAATTTGAAGTAAAGTTTTTGAAGTTATGTTATACATCAGGACCTGAGAACAATTGATTCACCCCCCCCTCTTTGTTTTTCTAAATCATATTAACAATTGGTATCAGAGTGGTGTTACTTATTGGTGTTTATAGAAATCAAGTTTAAAGGGACTTGAAGAAAATGATCATGATGTATAAGAAGGAGGTTCCGAAGCTGAATAAGGAAAACTTCCCTGCATGGCAAAGCTTGATGCTGCATCTAGCCGGTATTGGTGATTCTACAAAGTACTAAATTGAGCATGACTATGTCACACCTATTGCAACTTTGACTACTAAGGAAATGAGAGCTAAGGAAGAACACAATCAGGCAATGCTAGAAATTGCATCTGACCTAAGCTATCCAGAATTTGAGGATGTTAAGGACTACACAACTACTAAAGATATGTGGGACACTCTTGCAAAGATCTATGGTGGTGATCTATATGTACTAAAGGCTGAAGTCGAGAGTCTCAAAGGTAAGTTTGATGAAATGAGAATGAAAGAAGATGAAAACATTGCACAATATTGTGGTAGAATAAAAGAAGTTGTGAATGCTATTAGAGGAGAAAATGGAACTATTGATGATGAGACCATAATTGGAAAAGTGCTAAGAACTTTTCATCCTATATATGCTATTAAGATCTCAGCTATTCAGGAATCTAGATGTAACTCTGCAAATGTGCTTACCTTGGAAGGTTTGATTGGCAAGCTGACTACTTTTGAACTATCTAATTATGATAATTTCACTATTGGTAATCTTGGAAATGTTGAAACTGCTTTTAAGTCATAGTTAGTTCTAAACAAGCCTAAGAAGGAAAAGGAAAGATGCAAAAGTGAAAGTGAAAGTGAAAGTGGAGATGATAGTGACACTTCTGATGAAGATCTAGAAGATCTAGAAGCTCTTATGGCTAGAAGACTGAGAAGAGGAAAAGGAATATATAAAGGTAAACTCCCTATTATATGTTTTGCATGTAATAAAGTTGGTCATATAGCTGCTAGATGTCCTAACAGGAAGGATAAAGATGAAGAAAGAGACAACAAACACAAAGATAGAAGAGATGGAAAAGGCTACCAAAGGTATAAAGACTACAAAGGAAAAGGTAAGAAATCCTGCTACATTGCTGAAGAAGAGACTGACACTGATAGTGATGAATTTGAAATTGAGGTAGTCTATGTTGCAATGAAAGATGAATCTGATGAGGATAAGAAAACTGCATTGATTTACTATGTGAACAAGAATGACAAATGGATTATAGACAGTGGTTGTTCACATCACATGACTGGTGACAAAAGTAAGTTTGAGACCTTATATCATTATAAAGGTAAAAGTGTAACATCTAGTAATGATGCACCATGTCCTATTAGAGGAAAAGGATTGATTAAACTGATTGATAAGATCTCTTTTGAAAATGCTTATTGGGTTGAAGAATTGAATTATAATTTTTTAAATGTTTCTCAACTCAATAGAACTAGTTACCAAGTGGAATTTCATCTCAAGAAAGATAAGATATTTGATGCTACTGGTGAACTGATTGGAAGTGGAGAGCAGACTAGAGGTAATTTTTTCTATCTTGACCTTTCTAAAGAAATATGTATGATTGCATAACTTGATGACATTTGGTTATGGTATAAGAGGCTATGTCATGTTAACTTTGACAATCTGGTAGAGATAAGTAAAAAGAAGAAAGTAAGAGGCCTACCTAGATTGAAGAAACTTGAGAATGTGATGTGCAAAGAATGCTAGTTAGGAAAAATGACTAAGTCGAGTTTCAAGAGCAAATCTTTTACTTCTGAACATATTTTAGATTTGGTTCATACTGACCTTTGTGGACGTATGGGTGTACAAAGTTACCATGGTGCTAGATATTTTATCTTGTTTGTTGATGATCATACCAGGATGATGCATGTAATGTTTCTAAAAGAAAAATATGATGCTTTTCAATTTTTTAAGTGGTATTTGGCTAAGGTTGAGAAGGAGATAGGTAGGAGCCTAAAATGTCTTAGATATGACCGAGGTGGAGAATTTACATCAAATGAATTCAATCCATTTTGTAATGATAGAGGAATCAAAAGATAGATGTCTGCACCTAGGACACCTCCACAGAATGGTATAGCAGAAAGAAGGAACAGATCTATTTTGGACTGTGCAAGGACATTATTAATGAAAAGAATGTGGCATAGAAATACTAGAAAGAAGCTATAAGTACAGATGTTTGCACTCTTAACCGAGTATAGATCAAGAAAGGTACAAATCTGACACCCTATGAATTATGGTATGGGCATGCACCGAGTGTTAAATACTTTAGAATCTTTAGAAGCAATTGTTACATATTGAAAGAAAATAGGAATGGAAAGTTTGATGCTAAAAGTGATGAAGGCATATTCCTAGGATACTCCACAAAAAGTAAAGCTTATAAGTGTTTGAACTCTAACACTAACAAAATTATGGAAAGTGTAAATGTAAAAATTGATGAGTATGCAGAAAGAAATGAAGCTAATAGAAAAAGAGAACTAGAAGATTACAAATCTTTTGTGTACATTGAGGAAATAGAAGAGGCAAGTAACAAACTTTCACTTGATGCTGAGTCTCAGGAAAACAATGCCAAGCGACAAGAAAATAGTGCCGAGAGAGAACAAGAACATGTCGAGCTACAAGATAATGTTGTCGAGTATCAAGAAGAGGCTGTTGAGCATTCAAAAGCTGAATTTGACAATCTTGTTAGGGAACCTGATGAAATAGAGGAGAAAAATGTTGAGCCTATTTTGTAAGAAGACATCACAAGCTTGAATAGATAATTGGAGATAAGGACACTATAATTCAGACTAGAAGCAAGATAAAGGATCCAACATGCTTACTATGTGAGTTTGAACCAAAGACAACTAAAGAGGCATCAGAAAATGAAGACTGGATACAAGCAATGAATGAAGAGATTGACTAGATTGAGAAGAATGATACTTGGACTCTTGTGTCGAGACCTATAGATAAGAATGTTATAGGAAAAAAGTGGGTGTTTCGAAACAAGTTGAATAAAAAGGTGAAATCACTAGGAACAAAGCTAGACTGGTATGCAAAGGCTACGCACAAGAAGAAGGAATAGATTATGGGGATACATTTGCCCCTATAGCTAGATTAGAAGGAGTAAGAACTCTTCTTGCATATGCTACTTATAAAGATTTCAATGTATATCAAATGGATGTCAAGTCTACATTTTTTAATGGTGTACTGGAAGAAGAAGTTTACATAGAATAGCCAGAAGGTTTTATTGATCCAAATAGAAGACACATGGTATGCAAACTAAAAAAAGCACTATATGGATTAAAATAAGCTCCAAGAGCATGGTATGAGAGGTTGCATAACTATCTGATACAAATTGGGTTTTCCAGAACAAATGACACAAGCAATCTGTACTTGAAAGATGAAGAAGGTAAAGGTATTCTGTTGGCCAAAATTTTTGTTGATGACATTATTTTTGGTGGAAAAGATGCATTGTGTAAAAGTTTTTCAAATGAAATGCAAACTGAATTTGAAATGAGTATGTTTGGTGAGATCAAATTCTTTGTTGGTTTACAAGTATATCAGTTGAAGAAAGGAATTTTCATTACACAGTCTAAGTATGTTAATGAAATACTAAAAACTTTTGGAATGGAAGATGGTAGACTAGTGGGAACTCCTATGGTTATTGGACAAAAGTTATCTAAGAATGATGATGCTGCAAAAGTGAACTAGACTTTGTATAGATCCATGATTGGAAAACTGCAATATGTTGTACATAGTAGACTAGATATTGCATTAGCTATTGGAATTGCAGCAAGATTCTCTACCAATTCTAAGGAAACACACATGATGGTAGTTAAGAGAATTATGAGATACTTGAAAGGGACTACTGACTATGGGTTATACTACAAAAAGAATGACAAATTTGAACTTAGAGTATATACTAATGTTGATTGGGCAGGAAATGTAGATGATAGAAAGAGCACTAGTGGTGGAGCTTTCTTTCTTGGATAGAGACTAGTCTCCTGGACAAGCAAGAAACAAAATTGCATTTCCCAATCTACTGCTAAAGCCGAGTATGTTGTTGCTACAGTAAATTGTTCAAATTTGATATTGATAAAATAGTTGTTGGTAGGCATGAAAGAAGAAATCACTGAACCTATTTTTATTTTCTATGACAACACAAGTGCTATCAATATTTCTAAGAATCCAATGATGCACACTAAGACCAAGCATATAGAAATCAAGTATCACTATTTGAGGGAATTGGTACAAGACAAGGAAGTCCAAATGGAATATGTGAATACAAAAGAACAATTGACAAACATATTCACTAAAGCTTTACCTAAAGAAGCTCATGAGTATTTGAGAATTCAATTAGGGGTTCTTCCCCTAACTGAGGTTGCCTAGTCAAGCTAGGAGCACTACATCAAATATGCTACAACAGAATATTTGACAAATTGATGCAAAAGATTGTCACACTTTAGGACTGTCCTAGAGTTGCGAAGAAGAAGCAAAGACAACAAATTAGTCATAAGCAAGATGACAGAGGGAGAAACATTGAGCTGCATAGATATATCTTCATCTATTGGATGTAAGTTTGAGTTGTTGCTTTAGCATTTTTGTCAAAGAGGGAGATTTTGAGAAATGATACTATAACACATGAACTAAAGAAAGGGTGATGATGAATAGAAATGAAAGATCAGGATAGAGGGAGATCCAGATACTTCTGATGGTCATAGAAGTGAGATTTACAGATTCTAAATCAGAATGAAGCTAAGGATATTACAAATTTTCTCTGAGGGATAGATAAGTTTTTTGATTGGTTGGTAATCCATGTGTTATTTAGGTAATATCATATGGTGTTTCCATCAATGCTAAATAGGGAGATTGTTGGAAACTACAATTGAAACAATTATTGTATTGTCATTGATGTCAACCCTTAATTGGTTAGATTGCTACTACTTAGGAAAGTACTATATCTATTATGAGAAGGGAAAGAAAGGTTGGTAACAATAGCACCTAGGGAGAGGTTGAGTTATCTTGATACTACAAAGTGTACTTGACTATGTTGTACAATGATGAGATAATGTATTGTTTATCTTAGTAAGATTTAAGACTAAACTGGTAGGCTTAACCGAGAAAAAAATGGATAAATCATGTTTAAGCCAAGTTATGTTAGTGTCAATCGAGTATCAGTAATTTGTCGAGAAGACAGTTTATGCTGAGGAAATAGTTTTAGTAGTGGCCAAGCATTTTACATAGAGACCGAGTGGATGATCATAGTATTGATCGAGCATCAGCATTTTTATATTTCAAGAGAATTCAGATTTGGAGCTGACATTGTTGAATTCTTAGATTATGTAAAACATGTTGACTTTATTTATTGATTGTATGGAAGCATTTAATGCTTTGTAAAATGTTTTATTGTAAATCTTTATGAGATTTGAGATGATTCTAGAAGAAAAGCCAAAGAACATGAAGCGAGTAGATTCAATGAATCTGACCTAACCCTAAGATCTATGAAGGAGATCAAGGGGCAAAAGATAAGTTAACCTAATAGAGGAAAGTATTAAGGGAACCAAAACATTAGGTATGAAAATTTATGGGTGAAGTAGATGTTGGAAGAACAATAAGTTTTATTGACTGTATAAGAAAAAAGGCTGAAGGAGAGGTGTGGTGATTGCTTGAAGAAAAGTTTCAAGCAGATCAGAGATGGAGATGGCAAAGTTTCAAAGTCATTAAACCAGCATTTTTGTATGGAATTGGATTTGATATTTGCAAAGTGAGTTGTATGCTTTTAGATCAATAGTACTACTACTTTTTAACCATTGTAACAGTCAAAATCCTTTTAATAGAGGTTGACCTAACAGTCATATGTTAAATCCTTTGAACAAGGTTGCATTCTAATGGAGTGTATGTAAGTCCTGTAACTAGGCTCACTTTTAACAGGGTGATTGAAATCCTTTAACCAGCTCACACCTGATAGTGTGTATTGTAACCTTTGACAGGGTTGGTTTTTAATTGAGCTCACTTTAGAAGAGTGAAAATAATAGTAGCATGTTACAAAGTGGTTTTTCCCACATTGGGTTTCCACTATAAATCATTTTGTCAATACATGTGTGAATGTTTTGGTTTGGAAATTTTTGTGTTTTACAAGTTAGTTACAGTTGGGTAGTGGACTGTAGTGCTATATGTTTGTATTATTGAATCAGTGATGACTAAGTTTATTTTGGTTGCTTGATCTAATTTGAAGTAAAGTTTTTGAAGTTATGTTATACATCAGGACCTAAGAATAACTGATTCACCCCCCCTCTGTGTTGTTCTAAATCATATTAACATTAGCCACTCAATACATCCTATTTGAGGAAGGAGATCCCTTACAAGTCAGATATGCTCAGCTGATGGAGTTAGAAGAACTCAGAGATAAATCCATGAAAGATATGGAGTTCCATTAGGTACAAAAAAAGAAGAGGTTTGATAAAAGAGCCAAGGCCAGAAGCTTCAGAGTTGGAGATGTAGCTCTCAAATGGGATGAATTTGGATCAAAGCCTGGCAGACATACGAAATTTGATTCCTTTTGGGGAGGTCCATTTATCATCACTGAGTGCAAGGGGCCTAATGCTTTTCAACTATCAACTTTTGGAGGAGATGCCTTGCCTATATCAGTTAATGGATTACACTTGAAGCCTTGTTTTGATGTTAATCCTTCCTTGTAAATCTCTACAAAAATGTTTCCCTATTTTTTCTATCCCTGCTTTCTAGGTTAGTTTTTCCTATTTTCCAAGAAGTACTCAAGCACAGTTTTGTCCCTCCCTCAGTCTATCTCTCTGTCAAGGAAGTTTTTATGTTTCTAAGATGACTCCTATGCCCAATGAATTACCTCTAAGGTCATTGATGTAATGTCTAGCAGGCTGACATCTAGCAAAAATTGCCAAAATGTTACCCAAATTCCCTGTTCCATACAATTTTGGCCACAGCCTTGGCTCTATCCAGCAATTTTCATTAAACCTCATTGAACACCTTGAGAAATTTTCATGGTTCAACATTTTTCCTCTGATCTCTACAAATTGTTAACTCTCTAGTTTGATAGCGATTAAATTTGAAAATATGACCATTGAGAAGAACCCTAAAAACCCTATGTTCTATTCTAATTTTCCATTACCTTTTTCAACCACTTAAGTCTCTATATTTCCATGTGCATTTTTTTGTGATTGGCTGGTCATGAGATCTCTAAAGCTCAACTGAATATTCTTTTCTATTTCCTGATCCCATGACTCCCTTTATCTCTTTATCTCCTGATCAGATAGAACATTCCCTTTTCATTCAGTGACTCAGTGATTTCCCCTTTGGTCAGATTATCTCTTTATGTAACCCAAGGTGAGCAAAAGATCATGAGACTTAGAATTTTATACAGTCACCCAATCTCCAGATCTCCCACGGTTAGGTCTTTCGACAGGTTAAATTTCATTTGAGATCAATGATTGTTGTGATACCACAAGGAAAAGATGCTTGAGGGTTAATCTTCTTGGCCTTATGACAATAGTTCGATCTTCCAAATGAAGGAAGCTAGTTGTGTAGTGGGTCTGCTGTTAGATATTGCTAAGGTGTCTGCTTCTAATTGTTTGAGCTCAGTGGCAACATGGATTTTCTCAGTGGGGCCAGGGTTTTCATCATCTGGATAAGTTAAAATTTGATCATGATCGACAATTGTCACATTGCCACCAAGGAAAAATGCTTGAGAGATATTCATCATAGTTATGCGACAACCATCAATCCTCTCTCTAGCTCAGCGCTCCTATTAGGTGGGTCCTGTGCCAAATAGATCTGAGGTGCCTGTTAGTCAAAGGCCAATGGTATGATGACAAGTGGTAGGATGGGCCTAGGTTTGTAAGCCTATTTAGGTTATCACTTAATAAAAAAAGAGAACCTGAGGTTAAATGCAGAGTTAAGGTTAAAGTCCAAGATAGTGCCTAGGTAAATTAAAAATATCTACAGCCACATTTTAAAATTGGATCAGATTTGATTCTCGGTTGTAGATACAAATGTCACACCTTCACTGACCGTTATCTTTTAAAGTTTTTAAAATTCAAATATTTGATCTGAACAGTTATGGTGAACCCAACTTGCAGAGAAGTAGATGGATCAGACGACCTTCTAGAGGTAGTTATGGTAATGGAATTATGTACAGGGATAGATATATGATCGATCATGATATTTCCACAATGCATTTATGATCAGAAATGACACAATTAGGGTTTTCTATTATTCTATGAAAAATCTATGTAACCCTAATTGATTTTTTCTCCTACCTGTGTGCAATAGAGGAGATGTATATATTAGTTTTTTGGAGCTTTTAGAGCTCAGAGTTTACGATTGTAAAAAAGAGAGTTCTTCTTTCTTAGGAGCTATCCATGGCATTTGTTCTACCCTCTAGCTTTTATAGTCTATAATATTTCATTAATTTATAAGATTCAATAGAGGCTTTCTGAGGCATCTTCTCTACCCTCAAGTCTTTCCCTTGTCTATATTTTTCTCTTATTGAATATGATATACTGGCTTTGTTAGAGAAATCTTAGAGTTCCAGAGCCCTTCTTTCTTTTAGCTTATTTATGTACTATTGCGTCTAATTTTATTTGAATGAGTTTGTGGGTATACTTCAACCCCCTATCATTCTATCTCATTCCTGTCCCCTTTTGCTGAAGAGATCATTTGCTTGCAGGTCATAGTCTGTGTCTTTTGTTCAGACCCCTCTGTGAAACATTGATGCAAGCCTAGTTAGGAAGATTGTGTTCTATTAGATCTAAGAGCCTTCATGCTAATTTGGTCGATATATTATGTTCATGTCATTTCAGTGTATCACCTAGTAGGTAGTTTTCTTTTAGTTATTTCCCTTCAGCATTCCTTCTATCCCTTTTCCCTTAAAGTTTTACTTTCATGTTCAAGAGAAAATTAAGGTGATTATCCAAGAGGAACCAGCCTAGAACTTGGAGGTCTCATCTTAGTTAGCAAAGGTCCCACAACTTGAAGATGATTCCCATGTTATACTAGGTTATCAAGACCAAGAGAGCTTGAACCAAGGGTGAAAACTTAGTGTATAACAATAAATAAACAAGAGAATGAAGTTATTGATCAAGTTGTTTTTGCATCCAATAATGCCACTTCTGTATCCTCTGCTTTTCAGTTGAATCATACATTTACTCCTCTTTTTGTATCTTTTCATTCTATTATGTATAAATTGTTGGCTGCTAAAATGATTACTTTACCTCCTATTCGACCTCTTTTACCTGCTATGGTGGCACCCAAATCCTTCGATCCCAAAGCCTTTTTTCAATACCATCATCAAAATAGCCATGATACTGAGAAATGTTATTCTTTCAAACATAAGATTTAATATTTAATTGATTCTAATACTTTATTTGCTGATAATTTTGATAGTAGTGAGAATAAATTTATCTCTCATCCTAATCCAAACCTCCAAATATATACAAATCCTTTTCCTACACATGATACTAATACCATTGTTTAGCCATCTTTTGTGGATATTGTTTATGATTCAAAGATGGATTCTCTTAATGACATTGTTAACCATGTGGAGCATGTTGTTTTGTCTCAATCTATTTCTCCACCCCAAGATCAATCTTAAACTCAACTTCAAGTTCCACCTCAACCTCAACCTAAACCTTGAAAACAACCTAAGAATAAAAGACCTAGGAAACTATTGATTACCTTTGATGATTCTAAGACTATTAAAGCTCCCAATGGTCCCCTTTACATATATGCTAGGATTTCTAAGATACCTACATTCGGTTGTCTTGTTGATCCAACATCCTTAGTCAATGTTATTACTGAAGAAAATATTTTTATGAAGAACTTACAATGTGACTCTTACGATACATTGGATGTGTGGATTCAAACTTGTAATGGTTTTATTTATCCATCATTTGGTTCTATTAGTTCTTTCTCATTTAACTTTGTGGTAAAATTGTAGACACTGCCTTTGTTTTTGTTCCTACTTCCGATCAGTTTCAAGTTAAGTTAGGTTTTCGTTGGTTGAATTCCATGCATGTTGTTGCGTCTCCTATCCATAAGTGTCTTAAATTCATTCATGATGAAGAAGTGAAGATGATTAATCATAGTTTATATCAACCTTCTAGGGCTAGGGATTGTGCTACACTTGACTTCTTTTGGCCTTCACTACGTAATCCATGTCCTTCTTGACCTGATAACCTTTTTCAGTCATATCAAGCCTATAAGCATCACAAGATTATTGATTTAAGCATGCCTCATATGGATCTTAACCATGGTATTTTCCCTATGCCTTCCATACCTCCTTTATCCATGGCTTCTAATTTTATTAATCAAGCTCCTAGTGTTTCTTTTCATCATACTGAGAATCCTATTGATCGTCCTATAGAACCTATGAAGGAACTGGTGGTTGTCCCTCCCAGTTCTCAACATATTTCAAACAAGACAAAGCATAACTAATCTGCTAATGAACGTCGTTGTCATGCCCAAAAATAAACAGCCATAAACGTAACAATTTTTTTTTTTTAGAAGGATGAAATGCAACAACATAAGTCAATGTCACGTACTTCGATCTACTTAGCCAAAGATCAACACGGATAACTTTATAAAAGGATATAAGTTTTCTACGTTCATGATGCGGGTAAAAGGTGATAATGTCAAGCTCAAAAGAGTTAGGAGGTCAAACCTCTACAATTTTTTTTTTTTCCAAAGGATGCTTGTTGAAATTTCAATATAAGAAGAAGTTTGTTAATCGTCTTAACAATCAATTTCGTCGATCGTAAATCTATTAATCTTATCGGTTATCTAAGAGTAAATGAATATTTATTTAATGACGTTATTATGTAAATAGACTAATATATCAAGTCTGATTTTTTAATTATTATAATTAAATCGTCAGTTTATGAAAATATTGAATATAAGATTTAATAATCATTTACACCAATATCTGTGGTAAAATGAACAAATATCAATTCAATTAAATTTAAAGAAAACATTAATTAAAGATATGAGTTCAAAGATTATAACTAAATAATATATATGAAATTAATTAATAATTATAATATATTACTTAATTAATATAATTATTAATTAGTTAATATACTATAATATATTAATTAATATTATATACATGACATAAAATTAATAACATGATACATTAACTAATTAACCAAATTAAATAGTTAAAACATAGCTAAATTAATAACCATCTATTGTTATTAACATGACCTTAATTTCAATTAACATAATAAACTAACAACCTAAACTAACTTAAACTAAAACACAATCTTTAACTATCTAATCTATACTATTAATGCACTAACCATAATCATAAGTTTAATCATCCTAGACTGCCTACAAACTAGCCTAGCTATCCAATCAAAGCTTCCCTACTCTCCACTTACCATCACAAAGGACAAGGGAGGGGGCACAAATTTAGGAAGGGAAAGGAAGTTTTAAACAAACATATTTAATCCTCCCATAGACTTGTGCCAAACCAGCGCATGGGAAAGTGGAAGACATGGGAAGGAAGTGGAAAGTGGGTCCCACTCATTTCCCATGTCATAGAGAAGTACCCAAACAAAGTTTGTGTTAAATGCTAAGCATGGGCAAGAGAAGCATGCGCAGGTTTTGAAGACAAGAAGGTTAATGCATTTAGAAAAAGGTTTTATGATGTGTCAGACCTCCCCTTCAATCAGCAATGAAGTTTACTTTTTAATAAATTTTAGCATGGAGGGTGGCGTGCTTTTTTCATTGTGGGGAAATGAGGGCAAGTCATGGCTGACTTGACTAGCAAGCCTCAATTCAACTTAACTTTTCTCACAAAAGCCTGCGCCATTTGGAGATGGAATTAATTTATGATAGGTTTGAATTTATATAATATTGTAGATAAGTACTAGGGCAAGGAGGTAACTTGCTGATTAGACTATAAATTAATGACTATGTCAGCACTTCTCATCTCATGTAAGGTGGTGGAGAGGTAAAGAAAGTCTTTGTGTCAAGTGGTTGAATAATATTAGTTTTATTATTGTTTGATTGACTAGGATTAGTTAATAGAATAACTTAAGTTAGGAGATTACTTTATGTTAATTCTATTTTGGTAGAATGTTCTCTGTGGTATGGGAATATTGGTATTCCCATATAAATTTTAGAGAGAAATTTGCTTTTAGGAAATCTGGAAATGCAAATTTTATGAGATATATGGTTCCTTCATTTTTATATTTATTTTTACTTGCTTGCTTATAAATTTGAAACAATAGATGCATCAATTTATTAGTGAATCATACTAATGAGTTTGATGGATTGATTATTAGTTGAAGAGATTTCTACAAGCAATCAATTATGTTTTTTTGTTCCTTGTTTCCTACTACACATTTTTTAGGGATGAGCATAGAATTAGGTTCATTTGAGTTTGATTATACAACTATGACAATTCTTCAAACTATAATAAAGAGCTTACTATATCCATGCATAAGCTAACCTTTGGCAGACATTGAAAACTATCATATTTCATTCTTATCAACTTGAATATCATTTCATGAAAATAACTCCACTATCTTAATAAGCAAATTCTAATAGGCATGATAGAAATGAATGGCATTTTCATTATAGTCATCTTATCAAATTCATTACAAACTTTCTATGATGAAGGAGCATTCACATTCCATTTATATAATACAATTTGAAGGAGATGTTCAATGAGAGATCAACATAAACATAACAATTTCACTTCACAAAGGACCCAAGAATGGGTAACAACTTTACAATTTACAACAAGAGGAGGAATCTTCCTCAAGATCAACAATGCAACAACACATGAGGATTTGATACAAACACATCAAGGAGGGGATTTCTTCAAGCTTTTTCCACATGAATCTTTGGCTTCCATACCTGCAATAAAAGGAGAGAGAACCATGGGTGCTCACCACCCTACCTAGGTCTCTTATGAGACCACCCCCAAGCTTGGAGAACCAAGGATAAACGGGGTGCAACAAAACAAGATGCTCACAATTTTACACACATGCAATAACAACAAGTTACTCCCTCCAAGTCTACACAAATGAACTTTGCAAGCTCATTGAAGAAGGGTGAAGGTGGGCTTTTCCAAGGGGAGAATGCCATTGCTTTCACAAATTCCTCAACAAGAATATCTCATTGCCTCTTCAAGGCTACAAATCCATCTTACATACATAACAATGTTTATCAACATCTTCATGATACAAAGATGCAATGGCTTCATGGTGCCCATACACCATGAATTTTTCCCTCTTCTCCAAGAGAAGAGACTCTCACCTCATGGAGAGCCCAACTAACCCCTTCACCCAAGGCCACTTCTTCCTATTCCCAAAGAGGTGAGTAATGCCATACTCCCATAAACATGAACACCCTCATTCAAGCAAAACAAAAAGGAAAAGCATGAATCCAACATCAAATTCCCTTCCCATACAACACAATAGCACAACATGGATATACTTCAATCACATGAAAGAGCAAGAACAAAAACTAATCTATTGAGCAAAAATAAGAAAACCTCCATGGAAATGAAAGACCTACCTTCACAAGTGTGATGACAATTGATAGTTGAGAAGAGCTAATCCCCTTGTCCTCCTTTTTCCAAAACCCTAAAGTCTCTAAAATTAGAGAGTGGGCGAACACCCTCTAATTCTATCAAGGGCCTCTAAAAAGGCTCCAAATTTTACCCACCCACCAATCATAAATGTAGTCTTGACTCTATGGTCTACTTGGTTTTCCTTGTCCCCCTATGATTAATGCTTGATTGGAAGGAAAGGTGAAGTTGGGTAAGGGTCAAGATCCATCCAATCTCGTAGGTAAGGGTAAGTGGGTCCAAAAAAGGGTTGCCAAAGTCTCTAGGGGATTTAGGATATGCTCAAAACCTTCCTAACTCATACCCCTAACATTAAGATACTTAAATAATGCCAAAAATGACCCCTAGAACCTCTTATTGGCCTCTAGAAGTGGCTGGAATAAAATAAATTTAAATGAGCACATTACAAGTGTCAAGTGACACTACAATTGCACATTACATACAAATGTCATGAACGAAAACATGAAGCTAACTACTAATGCACATGAAAATTCACTTTTACGACAAGTTCACATTACAACGAGGCTTTGTAATCCCACATTGGACTAAGCCTTGGCTTACTCAGTTCACATGTGTTTAATCTTGGTTCTCCGATAATTCTCATGGTTCTCTTACCTGCACACTTCACATCGAGCATCAGTAGTTCAAGATGATAACATTACATGAAATATACATATTCAATTTCCTATTTAGTATCGTAACTCAATATGTGTAATTCAATTCAAATTACCAATTTCTATTCAATGATATCCAAACATCATAAGTACATAAATCATCAGGTGCCATAATCAAATCTAAACATGAATAATTTATTTTACCAACCATGTATAATCAAAATCATAACGTACTCTAGATCCACATCCACACATACATAATATAATAATCACCATCAAAATATCGTATCTCGAGTCTCTATCAAAATAGATCAGCAAGTGTATCAATGTATCAAAATGCAGAAAGAAAAGATGCTATGACGGGTCGGGGTGAGGCCTCACAGTCGTAAGAAGCGTCAAGCTCAAGCTAAAGCATGTGCCTCTATTCTTCCAAGTTCTTTACTTTCTTTTGACTAGCCTATGCATGATGTGTTAGAAGAATTTAATACTAATAATGATGTTAAGATGCATGATTATGATGATTCTATTCATATATTAGATCCTATTTTGATTAATCTTGATGAAGAAGATACTCTTGATAATTCTAATGATGTTAATGATGAATATGAGACTATTGACATTGACATTGATTTACCTAATATCATTTCAACACATTTGATAATTACACCTAGTATCGAAGATTATGATTCTCAAGAGGATCCGTGTTTGGAACATGCTATCATTCCTATTGTATTCAATATAGTCCCTCTTGTGAGTTTCCCACCTTCCCAAAATGATATAAAAAAAGATGGGGACAGTAGGCGACACACTTTATTGGCTTGTCCTTCATAGTAGCTTTTTATGCATTTTCCTATTGTATTTTACTTTTCCTGTAATGTGTTTGCTAAATGTTTGTTAGATTCTTTTATACAACCCTTGTTACTTTGTTGGTGCAAGGTGATAAAAGAAATGAACCTATTGTATAATTCCTCTATATGTATCTCTATTCTTCTATATGTTGTTTTCATGTTATGTTGTGCTTGTTCTATTGTTCATAAATGTTTCTTTGTGTAGTCCTCTTGGATTTGCAACTTGGTAGCATTGAATCTTTTTGGTCTCCATGTTGTGGTCCGAAAAGACTCTTCTTCGTAAATCTTATGTTTTCTTTCCTCAATTTTGATTGTAGTTCTACTTTATTTCGGGAATGTTGTTAATTCATTTGCAATAATATCATATATAAATATTATCTTATGATCATATTGACCCCATGGTAGGTAGATCCCTTTTGTGTTCTCTATATGTTTATGTAGTATTTCCCTTGATTTTTCTTTTCTTAGGGGCATCTCATAGTTGAAATGTAATCAGTGGAGTTGCTTATGTTTCTGTTCAAGCCATTTCTCTTGTTAAAGTGTTAGCAATGACTTTAATGTGGGGGCATACGCTCTACTCACTTTTTTCACACACACACACTTTCAATATATGCATTTTTCAAGGCTCTTTTCTCCCTTTATGGATTAGTGACTAATCCTTAAAGCTTGGATTTTTATCTTATAGGATCTCTTGATCCCTCTAGTTTCAAATTTCAAAATTTTGATCCCTTAAGGTCTGAGCTATCCTTAAGACTGGATCTCTTTTGTTTTTTTTGGCTTTTCTCTTTTGGAATAGAATATCCCTAAGGGTGAATCCTTGATGGTTTGACTAGTGAGTAGCCACATTCACTAGGCAGTTCAATTCCATATTTCCAGTTGCATTTTTTGCATGTGTGGTTCACAGTGGGACATAAGTTCTCGTTGGGCTATTCCTAAAGGTGAATCCTTGATGGTTTGACTAGTGAGTAGCCACATTCACTAGGTGGTTCAATTCCATCTTTCTATTTGTGTTTTTTGCATGTGTGGTTCATAGTGGGACGTAAGCTCTCATTGGACAAGGAAATCACACCCTCTTATCTCTCTTTTCTAGAGATGTCTCTCTTATTGTAATCTTGGAGTTGATGAAGACTTTAGTCCCTAGGGTCTTGAGGATTCCTTTGTCCCTTTGATTTCAATAAGATTATATTTTTCCTTATGATCTACTTTACCAATATTTTGCATCAAGTCCATACTCTTGCTAAAGTGGGCGCTAAATGTATCATTGTAAAATGGAAGAACTTCCATTTAGGACCAATTTAGTGCTACGAGTAAGTGGTCTAGGGTCATGTAAAATGCCTTGAATGGGTCTTTGAATTGGATCTAGCTTTTTTCCCCTATTCTCCTTCTCTTTCCACCATTTTCCAGCCTATTTTTGGCACCTGATCTTGAGAATTTGAGGTTCTTGACATTAGGTTCAAGGTTGACCTTGACCCTAACCTAGGTCAGTGTCAACCTTGACCCTGATCCTAGGTCTAGATTTAAAGTTCTAAAAGTTTATGAATGTTAGGTTTGGAAAGTTTATTTTCCCACTTCCAGGTCAGTTGTTTTGGGCTTCAAAATATTAAAATCTTAAATGATATTTAAATTAGGTCCACTTCCAAGTGTAAAGGCTTAAATTAGAATTTAATTCTCCTATGTAGGCCTCTCTAGAAGTTTGTTCCCTAACTTGTATAAAAGGAAGCCTTTCTCTCTCATTTTCACATCCATGATTCATTATTCACCAAGAAACTACATGATCAAGAAATTATCAAGCAAGAAAGAAGGAGAAAGAAATCATTCAAGAATTCAAGATCTAATTCATCAAGGAGATCCATTGGAAGCCATTGAAGGAATCAATCTTTATGGAGCCCCTTTGTTGAAGATTTCTCCACCCATTTCCATTTAAGCTTCTATTTCAAGATCCATTCAAGATTAGTGTTGAAGATCTAATGAAATTGATTTGAGACATCCTACATAAAATTCTACATTCATTTGGAGCATCCATACTTGTGGATTCAATGATTCGAATCCTCCATAAGGGTTTCAACATAAGCAAGGTGAATTGTTCCATTCACTTTATTTATTACTACAATTTCAAATACATTTCAAGGTTAATTTCAAAAATGGGGTTTGACCAAGGAAAAATCCTCATACAAAAAAAAAAAACCCTTTTTCTTGTAGGTATAGGTGTGGGACAATGAATCACATATCAGATCTAAGTACCCTTTTCTGACAACTTTCAGGATTCATGAACATAATTCCTTTTAGAACAGTGTAGGTAAAGGTTAACATAAAGGGCTAAGATTGTGCCCTGGGGTAAGATATTACCCTTGTGTTGGGTCAAGGTCGACCTTTCTCAGAACAACATATGGTTTCTAGGTTTTCTCTACTTCTGTGTTTCTAGGCCAGATCCGGTTGCAGAATTTCCCAAAACTGAGTACAAACACCAGAAAATAGCATTTTCCTGATCTGTCATATTTTGAGGTTAGTATTTGTCTTTAACTTCAATTAAGATACCTCCTCTCCATAATGAAATATAAGGTTTTCTCCTTTCTTCATATTCTTCATCGATTGATTCATTTGCGCATTGACCATTTTTCTTTTGGTTATTAATTTGGATCTTTCCTTTGGGAATTTGGGCTATTAAAGATGATCTTATCTTCCCTAATCCTATATCACTCTACCACACATCATATTCATATCCATATTCATACATACACATATTACAACACATTATACCCATTTTTACATTATACACATTTTTATGTTATATGAGATGAAAGAAAGCTCCTAGAGCTTGGTATGCTAGATTGGACAAGTATTTGTCAAAGATTGGTTTCAACAAAGGAACTATAGATAGTAACTTATATTTCAAAATAATTTATGATATTATCTTGATTGCTTAAGCATTTGTTGATGATATCATATTTGGTGGAAATGCTGAGTTGAGTGGAGGTTTTTCTAATGAAATCCAAAAATAATTTGATATCTAACCTATGATAGGTGAAATGAAATTATTTCTTGGATTGAAAATCACATAACTAGATAAAAGAATTTTTATTACTTAGTCCAAGTATGTCAAAGAACTATTGAAGAAATTTTGTGTGGAGGACTCAAAACCAGTAGGAAGCCCTATAATTACTGGTTGTAAGATGAATAAGGATGATGATTCTCCTTTTATTAATCATAATTGTAGAAATATATTATTGGTGGACTGTAATATCTAACTCACTCTAGATCATACATATCAAATATTGTTGGAATTGCTACAATATTTCAAGTTGAACCAAAGGAATCTTGTATGGCTATTGTCAAAAGAATTTTTAGATATTTGAAGAGTATAATTGACTATGGATTATGGTATGAAAAAGATGATGACTTTGCACTATGTGCATATAGTCATGGTGATTGGGTAGGTAATATGGATGATAAAAAAATCTACTAGTGGAGGTGCATTCATTTTGGGTAAGAAACTAGTTTATTGGACTAGTAAGAAGCAAGATTGTATTTCTCAATCTACTACTAAAGATGAGTATGGTGCTCTTGAAATTAATTACAATCAAGCTATTTGGATGAATCAAATGTTTAAGGGAATAAATATAAACATTGACTAACCCATTGTTATTCACTTTGATAACTCTAGTGCTATAAATATCTCAAAGAGTCCCATTTTGCATTAAAAGACAATGCATATATCTATAAAATATCATGTCTTGAGGGATAAAGTTAATGAAAAATAAGTGAAGCTAGAATTTATGTATTATAAGGAATAGATTATTGATATCTTTAAAAATCCTTTACCAAATGATATTTTTAAGTATCTTAGGAAAAATCTTGGGGTGATAGCCCCTCTAGATCACAACTAATGATGCTAAGGATAGAACCAGTTTAAAGACTCTATTAAAATATTATTTTCTCGATTGATGATATTTTGGGACTACTCTTTAGGGGTAGTAGTTTTATGGCTATTTCTTGGTTTGTTATTTTTTATATCTTTATTCATTTTCCATTGATGTAAAAGAGTGATAATTTGCATGTGAAAAACAAAGAAAATCAATTTGTGTTGAGAGGTTTGAAGTTGGATATATTTCAAAGTCATGAGGTGGATATATTCATGTCTTTGTGCATTGATTAAGTTTTTCACTTTATATGTTTCGATGGATGCCAAAGGGGGAGATAGTTGGAAGATTTTTGAGCATGTCATATTTTTTTATTTTGTGTGTTGAGATTAATGTTTTGTCATTCATATCAACATATTATTTATTGTTTCAAATAGTGTGTTCAGTGCATTTGGTATGAAGGATTTTAGTTGATTAGGTGCTATGTTGAAGAGCTTGAGCTCCAATCATGATGTATATTTAAGAGGTATCTATATTTCATCTACAGAGGTTCATAGAGGTTTGTATGACAGTTTGAATGAGGAATGATTGATTTATTGGTTGTTGGTTGCACATTGTTCCTATAAATAGTGGATGATTATTTGGTTCAATATGAATTATATTTGGTGTTTCATAGGTTGTGAATTTGGTGATTGCATGGTTCCTTATCATTGTGTTCACATCTACTATTGTTCATGATTTAGAGTACAATAAGATATCTTTTGTTATGTTAGAGTTCAATATTTTAGTGTTCTTATTGATCAAAGATAAAGATGAGTTTGGATTTCATATTGGACATGATGAAAAGATTATAGATGGTATTCATGTTTCTTGTTGGTGTTCTTGGATCATATGATGATCATGATATTGGTCTACATTGATTGAGGTGATAAGATTTTTTTTTTGGTAGTATGTTGATGTTTTTTCATTTAAGTTCTAGCTGACTTGATGGAGTGATGTGTTGCGATTCCTGGTGCTACATTGGTGATGGTATAGAATGTTTGAAGTTGAAGATTTGGGAATAATATAAGTCTTAGCTGAATTGATTTTGATCACATTAATTATTGAGCATAGTTTTAATATCTTTTATTGTAATAGGTCTTAGCTGACCTAGTGGAGGATTATTATTTGTAATCAGTGTAAATGAGAGATCATTTTGTAAATGAGAGTACGTATGTGCAAGAGAGAGGATTTTTTATATGTATGTTCTGCACTTAAGGAATAATTTGTACATAATTAGAACTATTTTTGCATAGCAGCTATTATTTGTTAGTTTAGCTGTAAAGGACCATATGTCTACCCTATTGTAGTTGAATATAGATTTGTGAACCTAACTGATGGTCAGATCTAAAATTGTATTGTGAGCAGTGAGATCTAGGGAGTGAGCCTATAGATTGAGTGGTATCCCTATGATTGCAAGTGTATCATGTGTTCTCTATTTCTATCTTAACTAGGTACTCTTTTTAAAATAGTACACTCATCTAGTGGGTTTTACTCCCATTGGTGTTTTCCCTTAACTAGGTTTCCTCAAGAAAAAATATTGGTGTTCTATATTATGGATCTTGCATTATTTTCAATCTTTCAGATCTAAGTGGCTAAAGTGAAATTAAAGTAATTAGGTACACACAAATGATTCTCTCCCCTCTTATTTTTTCTTGTATCATTTTTGGCCTAACATCTTTGAGGATAATTTATAGAAATATGATCCTACAAGCCATAATTGAAACAAGCTCCTCTACCACTACCATGACCTATAAAGGGTACACTAGACTAAAAGAAACTTCCCTATTGGATCTTTGGTAACCACTCTAGGGTACACTCCTTGATCCTTAACTATGAGACATGCACCTATGATGAGAACCACTATAATGTCTTGATTGGAAACTATCAAAGTCTTGTCTCTAGGATGAACCCTAGATATGCCTAAGCATGCACTATTGTTGATGTTCTATCCAAGGAGGTGTTTAATATGGCATCATAATACATATGGTTTTTACCTTTGTACCATGTAAAAATCAGCCCATAAGGTTGTGCACTATGAACCTATGAACTCATCCTACTACTAAAGCATCTACCAAGATTACTCTTAGCCAATATTGCCTTCTCAATGGAAAGAGAAGGTGTCCTAGGATGATGCATATAGACATCTCCAACAATATATCTATTAAAAACCTGAATAAAATATTGCACTAACATAGGCTCATCATGGTTATAGCTATAATACTAGCTCATCTCAAAAAACCTATCCTCATAATAATCTACTTGTTAGGAATGAATGCTTGATGATTGGTAGTCATTATGTAGCAATGGTTGTTGCATTCATGACTATGATTGTCATTGATGTCAACACAGTGATATTCTGGAGATTAGTAGAGTAGTAGGCATAGTTTTGTTTTGCGCACATGGGATATTGCATTTGGGATTATGCACAATTGGTAGTATGTTCTTTGGTGTTGTATTAACCTATGGTTAAGAGCACAAAAATAAATTCATTCATTCATGAAAGTTATAAGCATTTTGGTAGAAGCAATATTTTGGCAATGTTCCTGAGTAGCAGTTTTTGGTAATCGGAGGATATCTCCTAATTGGGATGGCATCTGATTCTATGTAGTTAAAGGGAAGTTTGAGACTCATTGGTAGTGATGTGGTTCATAGTGAAAACTTTGAGGTCACACAATTGGAAAGTTATTGTATTTGGAAGCTAACAGTTTTATGTACTTTTTTGGTATAGCTTGTTGAAATCATTATTTTATGTCTGGATGCTGACTCATTTGTAATTATTTGAGTGTGGTATAAAGGAAGGAATGTTTTCATTTTTTTTAATGGGATTGTGATAGTTTTGATATGAAATTGTGAAAGTTGAGATGCGGATATATGCATGAGGTGAAGAATAGAGCTAATTCAGTGATAAAGGAAGACTTGTGAAGTACAGAGATCTAGATTTGTGATCTTGTGTAGCAGAGAGTGTGGTTTTGGCATAGTGTGAAGAAGGTAACATATTTCATATTATTCTATTGAATAATCCTAAGATCTGTTGGACAGTGAGTTCAGAGATCTTGCCTTGAAGCTGTTTGGGCAGTGGGTCCTTCTATCTTCCATAACTCTTACTCGGGTTAGAATCTTTTAACAGGGATTCAAAATCTCCTAATAGAGATTCATATGTACTAAATGTATTTCATAAGACTCCTAACAAGGTCCATCCTTTCACAAGGAACTTTCATATTAGTGCATCATTTTGTGGGCATCATTCCCACTGGGGTTTACTCTTTGATCAAGAGGTTCCCTAGTTAACATATCTTGTGTTATTGTGTCATTGTGTATGATTATCTTTCTATGGTTGGTTACTATATTGATTATATGGTTTAAATTTTTTGAAGTGGATATTGAAGTTGATAAATGGTTTAATTATCAGATAACTAATTCACCCCCCCCCCCCCCTCTCTTAGTTATCTTGGGGATATCTACTTTCTAACAATTGGTAATAGAGCAGCAAGTCCTTGAAAGAGAAGTTTAACAACTTAAGGAGATCTATGGTGAATTTTAGGAAAGAAAGCCCTAAGTTTGATGGAGTAAATTTTGACAGCTGGAAAGAAAAGATGAAGACACATCTATTGTGTTTAGGAGCAAGTTATTGGTTGATTACAAAGAATGACAGAACTATCATTAAGCAAGATAGACTTGAGACTTGTTCTAATGATGAGAGAGATACCTTTATGTGTAACATACTTGCAAGAGAAGCACTTTTATCAGCACTTCCAGAGAATGAATACAGTCAGGTAAAAAGTTTAACTAGATCTTACGATATTTGGAAAGCTTTACATTCTACTTTTGAAGGTGATGAACATGCAAAGAAAGCTAGGTTACATAATTGGATTTGTGCATTTGAAGACATAAGAATGATGGAAGATGAATCTATTAGAAGCTATATTGGTAGGATGTCAAAAATTGTTGCAGGAAGAAAGTATTGTGGAGGTGAAAAATCAAAGAATGAAGTGATATGGAAAATTCTGAGAACATTGACACTGGTATTCAGGCAGACTACACAAATGATTGAACAAGTGATACCTTGTACACCAAATTTTTCAAGAGAGACTCTTCTTGGAAGATTGGAAGCAGTAGAGACGAATTTGAGATTATCAGGAGAACTACCTAGAATGGAGACAGCATTCAGTGCTCTAAGCATCAGACCTACTTTGTCAAGAAGTACAAGTGTGAGTGGAGATTATGCCAGTAGTAGCAGATCCAAATTTGAAGAAGATAATAAGATTGAAGAAGGTATTGCCTTGCTTGTGAAAAGAGAACCAGATGGTAAGAAAATCTTTAAATGTTGGACTTGTAGAGAATATGGTCATTTTGCATCTAAGTGTCCTAAGAGAGTTAAGAAGTATAGAAACAATTTTAAGCCTAGAAGATCTAAAGAATGTTATTATGCAAATGATGAAGAAATTGAAGTAGAAATTGAAAGACATTTGAGTGACAGTGATAATGATAACCTTGATGACATAGGATTTGTAGCTATTAAAGAAGAAAATTCTGAATCTGATATTAAAGAAGAAAAAGCCTTAGTTTCCCAAGTTGAAAAGAAAGTTGATTGGATTATAGACAATGGTTGTTCACATCATATGATTGGTGATAAAGGAAAGTTCGTAAAGTTTAACAATTATGATGGAGGAGTTGTTAGAGTTGGTAACAATGCACCTTGTTTGATTAAAGGTATAGGATCTATTACTCTTGATGGAAAGACTAATACTAATGATATTTACTTTTTTGGTAGATTGAAACATAATTTATTAACTGTTGGACAATTAGTTGATAAGGGATATCAAGTTTGGTTTACTGAGAAAAATTGTGTGATTAAGGATAAAGATGGAAATCTGATTGGAACAGGATTTTGAACTAGAGGTAATGTATTTCAGTTGAACTCTACCAAGATGACATGTTTGATGACTAAGATTGATGACAGTTGGTTATGGCATAGAAGGTTTTATCATATAAACTTTGATAATATTGTGAAAGTGAGTTCTAAACTTGTAGTAAGAGATTTACCTAAGATTATGAAGCCTACTAACATGATTTGCAAGGAATGTGTGATGGCTAAGCAGAAAAGGAGTTCATTTCGTAGCAAGAAGTTCACATCTACAGAAAAGTTGGAGATTGTTCATACAGACTTGAGTGGTCCTACTAGGACTAGAGGATCCTATGGAGAAAGGTATTTTATGATTCTTTTTGATGATTTTACAAGAATGATGTGGATTGCATTTTTGAAAGAAAAATCTGAAGCATTTGATAAGTTTAAGAATAAAGTTGAAAATGAATAAGGAATGAGGATTAAATGTTTGAGATCTGATAGAGGAGGAGAATTTACTTCTAAAGAGTTTAACACCTTTTGTGAAATGAATGGCATTAAGAGATAGTTTTCAGCCCCTAGAACACCTGAACAAAATGGTATTGTAGAAAGAAGGAATAGATCAGTGACTGAAGCAGCTAGAGCTATGTTGTTTGAGAGTGATTTGGCAAAGACATTTTGCAGAGAAGCAGTGAATACAATAGTATATACAATGAATAGAGTACAAATCAGAGCAGACATAGACAAGACACCTTATGAATTGTGGTTTGGACATACACCCTCAGTTAAGTATTTTAGAATTTTTGGAAGCAAATGTTATATTAAGAGAGATGATGATATAGGAAAGTTTGATCCTAGAAGTGATGAAGGAATTTTTATTAGATATTCTTTGAAAAGAAAAGCTTATAGATGTTACAATAAGAGAACTAAGACTATTATTGAAAGTGCAAATGTGAAATTTGATGAGAAGTTTAAAATTCAGGAAAGAATGCTTGATTATGAATCTGATGAAGAAGCTCATCCTCAGCCTAAAATTGAAACTACTAAACAATTTTTTGAGACTGACAGTGAATTGTTGAATGAAAGTCATGCTGAAGAATCTAGAGAAGAATCTATAGTTGAAGAAAGATCTATGACTATGACACCTAACAGGTATATATCAAGACATCATCCTATTGGACAAGTGATTGGAAGCTTGGAAAGAGGAGTTATGACTAGAAAGAAGGTACATTTATGTTTGATTTCTCAAATTGAACCTAAGTCTACTAATGAAGCTTGTGAAGATGAACATTGGATTAAAGCTATGAAAGAAGAATTGGATCAGATTGAAAAGAACAAGACATGGGAATTGGTCCCTAGACCTAAAGACAAAAATGTGATTGGAACTAAATGGGTATTCAAAAATAAGATGAATGAACAAGGAGAAGTAATTAGAAAGAAAGCAAGATTGTTATGTATGGGATACTCACAGCAAGAAGGAATTGACTATGAAGAGACTTTTTCCCCTGTGGAAAGACTTGAAGCAATAAGATATTTTTGGCTTATGCAGCATTTAAGAAATTCAAAGTATATTAGATGGATGTGGAGTCAACATTTTTGAATGGAGAATTGGAAGAAGAAGTCTACATTGAGTAGCCTGAAGGTTTTCCTTTGACTCAAGAAGGAGATATGGTATTTAAACTAAAGAAAGTATTGTATGGACTAAAGCAAGCACCTAGAACTTGGTATGCTAGATTGGATAAGTATTTGTTAAAGTTGGGATTTACAAAAGGAAAAATTGATAGTAACTTGTACACAAAATAAATTGAGAATGGATTGTTAGTTATAGTTATTTTTGCTGATGACATTATTTTTGGAGGAGAAGATGAAGCTAGTGACAATTTGCTGATGAAATGAAGACTAAATTTGAAATGAGTATGATTGGTGAGATGAAATACTTTTTGGGATTACAGATAACACAAAACAAAGATGGTATCTTTGTAAGTCAGACAAAGTACTTGAATGATTTGTTGAAAAGATTTGGTATGGATAATTGTAAACCAGTTGGAACACCTATGGTTACAGGACATAAACTATCTAGTAAAGATGAAACGCCAACAATTGAGCAGAAGAAATACAGATCCATGATTGGTGGATTGCAATACTTGACAGACACTAGACCTAATATAGCACATTCAGTTGGAATGGTAGCAAGATTTCAAGCCGAACCTAGAGAGTCACATTATACAACAGTGAAGAGGATGCTGAGATATCTTAGAGGCACAATGGACTATGGATTGTGTTATGAAACTTCTGATGATTTTACCCTATGTGCATATACTGATCCTGATTGGGGAGGCAACATTGATGATAAGAAAAGCACCAGTGGTGGAGCCTTTTTTATTGGAGGAAGATTAGTTTCTTGGTTGAGCAAAAAGCAGAATTGTATTTCACAAACTACAACAGAAGTAGAGTATGTAGTAGCAGCAAACAATTGTAACAAGATAATTTGGATGAAGCAAATGTTGAAGGATATTGGAATTAAGTTTGATGAGCCTGTTGTTATACATTGTAATAACACTAGTACAGTTAGTATGTCTAAGAATCCTATATTACATTCTAAGACTAAGCATATAGAGATCAAGTATCATGTTGTAAGAGAGAAAGTTGCCGAGAAAGAAGTCAGACTGGAGTACATAAGCACAAAGGAATAGATAGAAAACATATTTACTAAGCCCTTACCGAAGGATACATTTGAGTATCTAAGAGGTATGCTTGGGGTTGTGCCCCAGCCTACTCTTGAGTAATGATGCAGTTGGTTGCATCCGTCTAGTGGTTTATGCACCTATCTATTTTTTGGACTAGATGTTGGTACTTCCTCTATGGGGGAGTATGTGTATCTGAGCTGAGCCATGAGGACTCTTGTGAATGTATTTTCTGAACAATGTCTTTTGACATTGAGCTATTGATAGAATTTCTATCATTGATGTCAATGGGGGAGAGAATCATTACAAACATTGAAGAACTACATTTTTTGGAGAGATTAAATAGGAAAATGAAGCAAGATTTGATTGATGAAGAGTAGCAGAGTAGTTGAGTAGCAGTAATTGGATTTTTGGAACATTGGATGTTTTTCATCTATGTTTCCATAAATGCCAATGAGGGAGATTGTTAGGAATAAATGCTTGATGATTGGTAGTCATTTTGTAGTAGTGGTTGTTGCATTCATGACTATGATTGTCATTGATGTCAACATAGTGATATTCTAGAGATTAGCAGAGTAGCAGACACAGTTTTGTTTTGTGCACATGGGATATTGCATTTGGGATTATGTGTAGTTGGTAATATGTTATTTGGTGTGTTATTAACCTATGGTTAAGAGTGCAAAAATAAATTCATTCATTCATGAAAGTTATAAGCATTTTGGTAGAAGCAGTATTCTGGCAGTGTTCTTGAGTAGCAGTTTTTGGTAATCGGAGGATATCTCCTAACCGGGATGGAATCTAATTTTGCATAGTTAAAGGGAAGTTTGAGACTCATTGGTGGTGATGTGGTTCATAGGACAAACTTTGAGGTCACACAATTGGAAAGTTATTGTATCTGGAAGCTGATAGTTTTATGTAATTTTTTGGTGTAGCATGTTGAAATCATTATTTTTTGTTTGGATGCCAACTCATTTGTAATTATTTGAGTGTGGTATAAAGGAAGGAATGTTTTCACTATTGTGAATGTGATATGAAATTGTGAAAGTTGAGATGCAAATATATGCATGAGGTGAAGAATAGAGCTAATTCAATGATGAAGGAAGACTTGTGAAGTACAAAGATCTAGATTTGTGATCTTGTGTAGCAGAGAGTGCAGTTTTGGCACAATGTGAAGGAGGTAACATATTTCATATTATTCTATTGAATAATCCTAAGATCTATTGGACAGTGAGTTCAGAGATCTTGCCTTGAAGCTATTTGGGCAGTGGGTCCTTCTGTCTTCCATAACTCTTAACCGGGTTAGAATCTTTTAATAGGGATTCAAAATCTCCTAACAGAGATTCATATGTAATAAATGTATTTCATAAGACTCCTAATAGGGTCCATCCTTTTATAAGGAACTTTCATATTAGTGCATCATTCTATGGGCATCATTCCCACCGGGTTTTACTCTTTGATCAAGAGGTTCCCTAGTTAAGATATCTTGTGTTATTGTGTCATTGTGTATGATTATCTTGATAAGTAGGAGATATTTTTCCACAGCAAGTCAAATTGTGATATTGCTATCAGGATTTAACTATGTAGTTTTTGAGTCAAACTCATTGACCCATAATTCATGAGTAGTGGTTCAACATGAACCCATCTCTCATGAGAATGAATGGAACACTTAGCACTCATTGGATCTATGTGATGCTCACAGAGGTGAAGCACCAGGACTTCCCGGGAGGTCACCCATCCTAGTACTACTCCAGCTCAAGCACGCTTAACTATGAAGTTTCCTCCATGGTTAAACCCACTCTACTTGCATCCTCATTTGCAAAACCTTCACCAAGTGGTGTGCCTTATGAATCATTCATTAGAAATCCCCTTAAGCCTCATCAATTGATAAGTAGGAGACTTGCTATGGAAAAATGTCTCCTACTTATCAATTGATGAAGCTTAAGGGGCTTTCTAATGAATGGTTCATAAGGCACAACACTTGGTGAAGGTTTTGCAAATGAGGATGCAAGTAGAGTGGGTTTAACCATGGAGGAAACTCCGTAGTTAAGCACACTCAAGCTGGAGTAGTACTGGGATGGGTGACCTCCTGGGAAGTCCTGGTGCTTCACCTCTATGAGCATCACCTAGATCCAATGAGGGCTAAGTGTTCCATTCATTCTCATGAGAGATGGGTTCATGTTGAACCACTACTTATGAATTATGGGTCAATGAGTTTGACTCAAAAACTACACAGTTAAATCCTGATAGCAATATCACAATATGATTATCTTTCTATGGTTGGTTACTGCATTGATTATATGGTTTAAAGCTATTGAAGTTGATAAATGGTTTAATTATCAGATAACTAATTCACCCCCCCTCTTAGTTATCTTGGGGATATTTACTTTCTAACACTACTCTCATAGTCCCATGTTATAGATTGTGAAATTCATCAACACCTTCCTCTTTATACTTATCAAAAAGAAAATTCTCTTGAAATCTCTCCTAAAAAATATCCTAATAAATGGTCATAATGTATAACTAGTGCTTATGCTCCTCTATGTGCTATTGGGTAGATGGAAAACTCCTAAGCTACATGATGACACACTAAACTATAGTGTTTCTTTCATAAGGGTCCATAGCGTATAAATGTCCAAGATCTAATAACTGTAATCACCTAACAATGGTCTAGTAAAACCTAAGCCCCTAAATTTGATGAAATTTCCTTAAGAAAAATTGTAAGTCTCAAAGACATAATTTACTAGACATAATTATGTAAGAAACATGGATAATCTCCCTTCCATTATTAAATTATTTCTAAAATCAAACACAAATCACTTCCAAACTAAAATCTTGAAAATCATTTGATTTTCAAAATATTACTGATAATATAAAGTCCTAGTATTTTTATTAAAAGAACACATTCCTCACATGTGTGTGAAACTTAATTTTGATTAAATTCAAATTAAAAGGGGAATTTCCAATTTGTCTTATTCTCCCATCAAGCTTGACCAATAAAAACCTCTTAGATCCTTTCGCATGGATTGATCTCCCTCACCACTCATCTCTACCTAACATACTTTTCCTCTTAATCTCCACCCTTCATTCTTGAGGCATTTTCTTTAACAAGAAGCTCTTCTTTGGATCAATGGATCCATCTATTGACATTTGATCCATCTTTATGCATTCTAGAGTTACTATGCTATTTTTAGTTCTTAGTGTTATCTCAAGTTCCTAATTTCTCTTATCATAGTTTTAATCACCCTAAAATGGGATAATAGAATAGAAGGTCCTATTTTCCCTAATATAGGACCAAGTCCCTAATTATGCTAGTATGACTATCTTATTATTAGAATAATTTATTAAAATCATTGAGATCTCTAATCAAGCATCAAATAATAATTAATTGATCAAAAATACTATTAATTACCTTTGGCATTGTATCATCTTAAAATGGAAGCACTTCCATCTTTATAGGTTTAGCACCCTCTTTTAGTACATTTATCATGATAGATTTTCATTTAGGATGCATTTTGTGCTCATCTTCTCCAATCTAGGTGAAATTAGGGTTAGGATCTTAAGGATTCTACTGAATTTCCCTCTTCCATGGCTTTATTTTCTAGGTAGGATTTAGAAATAGATCCTGCTAGGCTTCACCATAATAATCATAGGATTTTATGTCTATCCTTGACATGTTGTCCTATTCTGGCATCATTTCTAGGTTTCTGGGCATCCTCGGGACCTCTTGACTTGGTTCTGAGTCAACTTGGGACCAGGGTCAGGGTTGATTTCGAACCTAAATAGGTTAGGGTCAAGCTTGAACCTGATTAGGTTAGGGTCAAGCTCAAACCTGACTAGGTCAGGTCCAACCTTGACTTTGACTCCTTTCTCCAAATTTTCAAAATCCTAGATTTTCGGGCATCGGGCTTTTGGGATATTATTTTCCCACCTTCAGGATCCATTTCAATTTTTGGGATGGTAAATCCTTTAATTGCATTTAATCTAGGTATATTTTCTAAAGGTGAGGACCTAATTGGGATTTAATTCTCCAAGGTGGCCCCTCTAGAGGAGTGTGCCCTAGTTCACTATAAAAGGAGGCCTTCCTCTCTCACTTTCTCAATCAAGTTTTGCAATCAAGCAATCAAGTTTGGTGAGAACATCTCCTCACAAGAAATTGCAAGTTCTCAAGTGCAAGCAAGGAATTTTGAAGGTGAAAGATAGCAAGAGGATGATATAGAAGATTAAGCCATTGGTGAATTCATATTTGGAGCAAGAGAGAGATCCTTCCTTCCTTGATCCATTATTGTCAACTTTCAAGAATTCAAAGATTGAATCATGGAGTAGCAATTATGGATTGTGAGTTGGATAGAAGTACTTTAGCCTTGGGGGCTTGGTATTCTTTTCTTTCCCATTCAAATCTATGCATTGTTGTTTCATACATATTCATGCTAGGGTTTTGATCTAGAGGATTAGATCTTGGCATTACACTTTAATTACATACACACATACACATTCTATTTCAATCGGCTATTCATGGAGGTGGAGATCACCAAAATGGGGGTTTGACTAAGGCAAAACCCTATATAGCCACCCCAAAAACACCCTTTTCAGATATCTACAATCACTGTTTTGAGAATCAAAGGACAGATTTGAGTAACCTTTTCACTAAACTTTCAGGATCTGCGAACAAAATCAAGATCGGGCTTTAGAATAAAAATGTAGTATTTGACCTTTTATGAGGGTCAAACTTGAGCTGAGCCATTTTGGCAAAAGATTTCTAGGTTTTCTCCATCTCGGCATTTCCAGTCTAGGGCAGGTTTCAAATTTTCTCGAAAGTGTACACAGATTCCAAAAAATAGGTATTTAAGAATCAATTTCATGATGAGGTATGTATCTTGACCTAATTAATTTTTAAGTATTTCCATATTTACTTATACTATTCCAATTCCAATTTCAATTTCAAATGAATATGTGTTGAATGTTAGGTGCATTACTATGTTTCCATTTTAACCATATTCAGGCATGAATTAATTAAATCAATCCCACCTAAATCCATGGCTAAAGTAAATAATTAAAATCAATTAATAATAGACTCTAAAAATACATGTCACCCCTCAAAGAAAAACATTGAAAAAATATCTCCTACTTATCAATTGAAAAATGTAGTCAATCAGGATTTAATCACATAGATCACTCACATGGATCAAGGGAGAGTGAACATAAACCATTCATCTAGGATCAATCTCAATCATCGAATTGATCAATCTTTCTATCAAAGAGAAAATTTCAAAGCTCACATCGTATAAATTAATCGCATTCATAATTCAATGTCGTAGATTTTAATATTTATCATTCATTCATAGCTTAAATAACACTTTCAATTTAATAATGGAATGGAAATCAATAAATTTTTATGCAAACCTCATGCTTAGTTAATTTCATTCAAATCTCTCATTCTAGACTTGTAATGTCACTATTTTAGATCTAATTCTAAGAGCTATCTTGATCTTAATTAGACTTTTTCTAGTTAGAGAGCAATAGGACGCTCTTGTTAGTATATTTTCTTTTAATTTGTATTATTTGATTATTATTAACTAAAAAATTAATGTTCTATTGAAGTGTTTGTTGCAACATGCACGCACAATAATCCCACACACATTTTTGGCACCCATCGTGGGGCCTAGCCCTAGATTTTTTACTATTTTAAGAATTTTATAACTCTATCTTCTAGGTCCAAATTCACATCTAGTAAATAGGATCACATTTGGGAAGAACAGTCATATCCTGTTAAAATAGGATCACATCCTGGGTATCCTAATTTTCATCCAAGAAGAATCGCATATCTTAAACCCTTAATCACATGTAGTATACTTAATCAAATTTGGTAAATTTTTTCTCACATCTGGGAAACCTCACATTTAGGGTAAAATTATTAATTGTGTTTGGTATTTCAATTTACAAAATTAAGATTTATAACATCTAATGGGTTGATTTGATGTATTCTTATGATTTAAATAACCTAATTAGTGTTTTTTAGTCAATTTTTCCAAGACAGAAGGCTCAACAAAGAATACTAATGGATTGTATACAAGTTTCCTTAGAGGCATACTGAAAATATTGTGTGTTTTTTTATAATTTTCTTATGCATTACTTGTTAGAAGATGGATTTGGCCTCAAATTGATCAGAGGATTATGCCCATTCTTCCAAGTGGAGAAATCATAAACTCAAAAGTCAATTTTAGTGGTTATGAGATTCAAACTTCTTGGAAAAGAACTTCTTTGACATATTTGGGAAAGGTGAAAAGGTAGAGAACTATGCTCTTCTCTCTTTGAGAGAATCAGAACATTAGAACATTGAATCCAATCCATATTTATTTCTTTAATCTTTAGAGGTCATGTCGGTTGAGGTAAAAAGTTCTCAGGAATGACATAAGTGAGGACAAGTAGAAGATAAGCCTTCCACCTCACTATAATCAAGATGCTTCCTTGATATGAAAATCTAAGAAGACTTAATTAGTTTTTGAATTGGAAAATTGATTTGATTCTTCCTTGGGCATTCTTGGACATTGTGTAGAGAGGATCCACTTAAATCTAGCTTGTGAGATTACACACATTCAGGTAATCATAGGGTTCTAGGCCTCAATCTTACATTGTATGAGACTATGGGAGACAATTATGAATGGATGCCTGAACTAGACACTCTATGTTAAAAGCTACCCAAACTACCTCTTAAAGGTTGGTATTTCTTATGAAAGGAAACTATTAATTTCCCTAATAAATTTTCCATATTGAGCCCTCATTGAGATTACTACTTGGATAATATGGCCTCCATCCATTGCGTGTTGTTGGACTATCATACTATGAGGAGTCTTTGTGTGTGTTTCTAATTCATAAAAACAAGTATTTCTAAACTCTACCAAGTCTATAGGGATTTGGATGTTCTTTGACTCTAAAAAATCTACTTGACATTCTTAAATTAAAAAATAAGATAAATAACCTCATAAAATAACATATCAGATAGTTACAAGTAACAATCGGATAATTAGACCCACTAGAAGTTGAAAAAAAACCTTGGCAGTAAGAAAAATTCACCAATATCTAGAACAAACTTGCTAAAAATAGAAAACAATGCACAAAGTATCGTATTTAGGAAGAAAAATCACTTTTGGTAAATAGTGTTGCATCCAGTAATTACACAATCACATATAGTCAATCCTAAGTCATATATAAGAGAAGTATCACATATGGTGTGTATTTAGTGGCATCTTGGATGAATGTCACATATATTCTATCTTATGTTGCATCCAATAAAGTGTCGCATCTAGAGTGTCATATCTAGGACAATGAGTACTTGCACACATGTCAAAAACTTGATCTTTGTAGTTTTGGATACCCTGTTAGACCCCCGTTTAGTCATTACAATCAAGAAATCTAGAAGTTAGTATCAGTCAACTCTTGAGTGTACCCTAAATACTTGTTTGGAATTTAATTCTTCCTTGTCAAGTTGTGTTTTCTTATCACATTCAAATCCACTTGGTTTTGAGCTCAACATCAAGGCACTCAGACCCTCTAATGCTAGAACTTATCAATTAAAACCACTTTTTCAAACCCACATTTACAACCTTGGATGAATGCACCTGGACACTATCATACCTTTTTGACATATCCAGACACTTTAACAATTATCCTATCATGATTTCATGGTTAATACTAGACACATAATATAATTTAAAACAAGATCCTTTTTTCATAAAAAATTCCAAGACTATTTATCTTTGGATAAGTAGAAACTTCAAGGATAAATCCTGTATTTAGAAAAAAGACACCTACTCAAAGTACAACTCATAGGGAAATCCCTAATGCTACTAGTATGTTGAATCTTAACTATGACTGGGGTGAACAAAATGACAATCAAGATGATCAAGAAGATCAAGAGAATCAATTGTGGTCATAGAGGTATACACAAAATTCTTGCTTCTACAGATATTTTTTATGTGTCCTATCTTTCCATAGTGATGGCATGTGTATTTGTTTCTCTTTGGCTCAGCATTCCTCTGTTCTCCATTCTCTGATGATTCTCCTTCCCCAGTGGATGATAAGCGCTCATCATGTCTAAGTCCAAAAGTTTCATTGGATCTTCTTGGTGACCTTAAAGGTTCCTCAAATTATTTTAGAACATCATTTGGCTTATTCATCCTCTCATTAAGTTCCTTTTCAGATCTCAATTTATTCTTTATTTGGCTATTCTCTGATCTTAGATTTTTTATTTCCATATCTTTATTGCTCAACTCTTGATTAGAAAGTAACAATTGATGTTCCATGTCAAATTGATTGTTTGTCAGCCTCTACATATCACATGACCTTTGATCAATTCTTATAGACATTTGTCTTTTCTCTTCTTCTGCCATTGTCTTGTCTTCTTTAGATTTCTTTTTCTATTATATCACTTCACATAATCCTACTGACTAAATTTCTTATTCTCTCTTTAGACTTTTGAGATCTTCATTCAATAAATTGTTTCTTTCTAACAGATCTTCTATCGCTTCATCACTTTCAATAGAATTTCCATTATGAAATAGACCTTCTGTATCCTCTTCTTGATATTGTTTGTCATTCAATTGGATTTTTAGTTCCTTTCTTCTACTTAAGGATTTATTCAATTCGCCTCTAACTGATGCAATGCATGTTGGATGTCAATCTTCTGATTCTCTATGATCTTTCCCAACTTATAGACCTTCATATCCAAGACCTTAATTCTCAAGTGATTAGACTTCCTTTAAGAGACCAATAGCTCTGATACCAATTGTTCAAAATATAATATGGGAAAGTGAGATATTGAGAGAGAGGGTAAATTAGATATCCACTACTTCTTAAACTTTAACATAAATTCAACTTGCACACTATAATCATGAATTTCAATACTAAAATAGATCTAACAATCTAATCACATCCATCAAATGAAAATTATAACACAAAGATTTTGGTTATCCAGAAACCCTTGAAAGGTAAAACTAGGGTGGGGATGACACCCACAAATCTTCACTATTGTAGTATTAAAGTTTTCCTATTAGGGCTACAATGTTTGATTACTTTTGATGATCTAGCTCATGAGGGGTTTTCAATATTAAGAACTTAAAAACTTATAAAATCTACCTTGATTAAAAGATTTAAAATTGTATGCAAATTAGGTGAATACTATTCTAAATGATAAATTAACTACTTAGAAGCTAATAAATCTATCTAATAAGCAAACTACAATGAAGAATACAATCAAAATGAAGCTAAAATAGCATTTTACCTTCACCTACCATGTAGCTTGTCTCCATTTCTCTCCTAGCCTTGATTTCTTGAGGATGTTAAGCTCTCAAATTCTCAAAATGAAGCCTTTTCCCAAGATGCTACCAAAGTGTGGAGATTTGATGATGAATGCAAAATACCTCAAAGCTTGATTATGCAACTAATGGATGGAATGAAAAATGGATTGATGATAATACGCATGCTTGATTTCTCTTAGAATGCTTGAATGCTTGATTGCCAAATTACCTATTAGCTCACAAAGGGGAAATGAGGCTTCTTTTATAGAAATTTGGAGGATCTAAGCCTAGGTGGCACAATCCTACGGTGGAGAATAAAAGGTGGAAGATACTAGGGCTAGGATTGACTTGGTTAAAGGAGTTGAGAGAAAGGGGGATGTAGTTGGAATGTGAGAGGAAGAATAGGGATGATGTTCCTCTCATATCGACATGGAGGAGAACAAGGTGGAAGGGAAAGACATGTGTCAAGTGTCTCACAAAGACCAAACAGAGACAGAGGGAGAGACCTTTTCCTCATGAGGACTCTTTGTACAAGTGTCCCAGGAGTCACCTTTGACCCTTAGAGGTGGCTTGAGAAGCCCCTTAGGAATAGGGCATGTCTCTTGACTTGGTTTAAGAGAGGACATGTGGTCATGAGACCAAGTCCTATGAGGCCACATAGCCCTTAAGAATAGGACATGTGTGGGTGAGGATAATTACCAATAAATAATTACTTATTTTAGCCAAAATGATGTGTCAGGTGACTAGGTAAGTGAGGTGGACTAGGGGACTTAGTAATATTTAGGTGATTGTACATTTAATTAAATCACTTTCATAAGACCAATTAGAAGACTTAGGATAGAGGAATAGACTATAGTGAATTTACTAAATAAATTGAATAATCTATTTAATAAATAGAGGAAATAAATATTAATTAAATAATAAATATTTAATTAATTAATGAAGTCATTTTTAAGTGTATACATTTTTCCCCTCTTTGAAATAATGTGCTAGTCACATTGTTTCAAAGAAAATCAAGCATTTTGCCCCAGACAATGTCCGAGACAATCTATGCATGCCCCCTCAAGAGATTGATTGACAAAAAATATTTATTTTGATTTTTAGGTGATGATGATTTTTTTAAATTTAATTCAACAATCAATCTCTTGAAAAAAAAATGATGAGGAAGTGAAGAAAACGGAGTGAAATGGAAGAAAAACGGGAGATAGGGTCCACACACCAAGCATATCGAGTCAACAGGCTATAAATAGGGCTAAGGGATCCACAATAAGCTCATTGTACACACTTGTGATTGGGAGATCAAAGCGCGAGAGAGTGAAGAGTAAAGCTACCAGGATGTCATTTCCATTGTTAGATCACCACTTCAAGAGGACCAGACGCTTCCAGCAACCACCCAATTCGAGAGAGCCGGTAGGTGATTCGATCCTCTTTGTCAATTTGTAATTTTTGGCATGTTAGAGTAGGATTTGTAGCATGTTAGGTTAGATCTAATCTTAGGTTTAGATTAGAATTTTTTTTGTTCTTGATCGTTGAACATGTGTGTAGTTGCGGTGCACAAATGCGCAGCAATTCACAACATTTGCGCAGAAAATTCATGTTTCTGCACATACATGTCATAGAACTATGCATGAGTGTAGAAATTTTGGATAGGTTGTGCAAATGTGAAATAAGTGTGCGCATGTATAGTTTATGCACTTTGGTTAGATATGTCTACGCAAATGTTAATTAAAATCATGCACAAACGTTAAAACTATGCAAACATTAGGGGATCCTGCACAAATATCAGATAAAATTGCGCATGTGTTAAAAATTACACAAATGTGTAGGGAAATTGCGCATGCATGTTTCTATGTTGTGCATTTGTTTTGGATGGTAGAATTTGGTCAAGTTAGAAAGTCAATTAGGTCAAACTTGATGTCGATAAGCCAATTTGATTTGTCGGTGGTTAAATTTGATCAATTTGGTCAAGATAGGCAACATTGTAGCATGGTTGCTAGTTAACCAGTCTTGATGGGTAGATAATTGATGAAATCATTTGTTGAAACATGTGATCAAACATGTTTATATTGATATGATGGGATAGACAAATTGATAGATCATTTTATCAAAATCTGATAGCTTGATTTGTGTTGACTTTAATAGGAGGATATTACCAACATTCTGACATCATGGGAGAGATATCTCGTCACTCAGAACTTGAGACCAACATTATAAGAGATAGACAAACTCTTGATCAGAGCATCAAGGTTATATCATGTGATTTACATGCCCAAGATTAGGGTGAATCTGAGCATGATGACGGCACTGGCAGAGCGATGGCACTTAGAGACAAGTACCTTCCATCTTCCGATAGGGGAGATGATAGTTACATTGGATGATGTATATCACATCCTCAAACTTCCTATCACAAGGGAGTTAGTGCATTGTGATCGGCACGGTGGAGTGATCGAGTGTAGACCTATGTTTAGTGATGATGATATCAAGGAGGGGGAGATTAGCTGGGAGGATATGGTTGATTTATATGAGCCTCTACCAGTGGTTTTAGTAGGACTGATTGGGGGATTTGTATGCCCTAATTGTAGGTCACATGGTTTTGTAGTTGGTTGGGGCCACACATTACAGCAGATGATGGATGGGACCCAATTTGCTTGGGGTTTTTGTCTTTTAGCTCATTTATACCATGATCTCCATCAGGTGGTGTACCATAGGGGTGCATCATTATCAACATGCATCACATTGCTCCATGTATGGGCATGGGAGCATATTGCAGTGACATGACCAGTAGCTATCAGATTCTGTGGCATAAGACAACCATATATTCATTTATACTCATCAGTTTTGTCTCAAGAAAAACTGGGACACTTGGAGTTCTAGCAGTACACCTTTAACACACTGGACACAGTCATATGGAGACCTTAATTAGGGTGTGAGCTGTGGGACAATGAGAGATAGCTGGGATTTTGTTTTGAGTCATGATGGCTGATAGGGTAGAATCCCTACATTATAAAGTGATAGCTGGTTAGTCAGATCCTACAATAGTTTCTTAGGATCCAGGGGATGCCTCAGGGAGTGACAGAGTTTTCTTGTACTCACTAGGAGCGACGCGACTGGGGGCCCATGGTGTCTTTTGATGTTGCTAGATAAGAGTTTTTGGACATACCATTCCAGGCATGGACAATGAGACAGGGGGTCATTGACCCAGGGATGACGATAGATCTGGAGCAATTCCTTATAGATTTTCCAATTCCATGGCTGACAGATCTGATAGCTAGGCCACTAGAGAGGGATCCAACAGATAGACATCATGGGAGATGTCAAGGGCGAGATAGGCGAGGGTGAGGGAGAGGAGGTGACGGTGATGGTGGAGATGGTGATGAAGGAGATGGAAGAGATAGAGGGAGAAGGGATAGGGTAGGTCCACGGATGAGAGGAGGTGGTGTGAGGCAGAGGGGTTTGATGCCACCCCTAGCTAGGTAGGGATGGAGACCTCTAGCATAGCCAACAGTAAGAGCTCCACTACAGGTACCAGTTGCCCCAGTATAGGGACTAGCTATACAAGTACAAGTGCCGACATAGGTAGAGCAGGGATAGGGATAGGTGTAGGATGAGGTAGATGTTTTATTAGCCTAAGGCGGAGTTGTATAGGGTGGACAGATCCATGATGAGGTATAGGATGAGCAGGATGTATAGATGCAAAATGTACAAGCACAGGATGAGCAAGCAGATATGGATATTGGGGGACAAGATCCCTATCTATAGAGAGAGGCTGTAGGAGATGAGGATCCAGATATTGATGCATTGCTAGTTTGACTAGTAGTGACACAGGTATAGGCGGATTGTGTTCCTAGTCTAGAGAGTTGTATAGAGAGACTGGAGAGTCAGATGGATGTGTTGAGAGCTAAGTGGGATGCATCCATAGAGAGACTTGGGGAGTCAGAGATGTTATTAGATGAGCTATGGTGGACAAAGGAGTTAGGTCCTCATGGAGATAGTTTGAGAGCCATGATATGTGCTAGGAAGGAGATATCCTACTAGCGAGAGGCCTATAGACAGGTGGTTCTGAGGGATCAGTGGCCATTAGAATAGTGGTATATGATAGATAGGGACTGATTGGTAGTGGAGGTGTATCATCGTGCCCTCTCAGAGAACCAATAGGTTTAGGAGATCAGGGCAGATCCTCAAGATCAGGCGGTTCAGCAACACAGGGCCTCATTGCATCTCACAAACAGTGACAGACAGAGTCTAGAGGCAGTGGATCATAGATTTTGGAGATCATTGTATACACTTTTTGTATCATTGTATCATTATATCATTGACTTGATAGACACTGAATTTGGACACATTGTTATGTTTCTTTATATGATTGGACATTTGGACAATTTTGGTGTGTTTTTATGGACTTTATATGATGGACTCTATATATGATTGACTCTATATTTATAGTGATGCAATTATATCATGATTTTCTTTGATGATTTTATATACATGTGTGTATTGACATATGCAGGATGTGATGTTTTACTTTAATATGCATAGAATGTATGTTCTAGAATATTTAATGTTGATATTCTATTAATGCTTAATGTTTAATGATCGAATATATCATGTTGATATAAATGCCTATCCTAGATGATGCTACTCGATACAATGCTATGGGATTACTAATGCAATAATGTAAAACAATGGTAAATAATAGATAATGAATGGACATTAAATAATGATGTAAATAAATGATCATTTGAAATACATGTGATGGATAATAAATGATGTTCTTTAAAATGCATATAATGGACAATAAATGATGATGTTATTTAAAATGACTAAAAGATAACAACTTACATCATAATGAAAAGATAATGAAATGTTATGGAATTTACGCACGTGAAACATGCATGTAATATAAATGGATAATATACAAATGAACACACCTAATGGAAATAATGTATGACCTAAATGAATTGATTAAATTTTTGGAAAATGCGAGGTGAAAACTCAATGTTTTTTTTGTTGTCCAAATGTCCTCAACTTAAATAATAATGTATCTGACACAAGAAGAATGGACTAGGAGAACATATAACCTAATAAGAAAGATAACCTACAAATGCCTATAAAAGGAGCACATGTATGCAAATTGTGAACTGGTAAAATGCAATGCAAAATGAAATATGAAATGAGTATCTCCACAACTACATGTAACATCTTAGAACTTCATAATAATTGGATTTTGATTTTCATCATTGAGCTTGTTATGTTGCAAGAAAATGCAAGCATCATGGTATAATTAAACCAAGATGACTTGAGCACTTCTTGCATGGAGTTTAATCTAGAAAACTTGACAAGCATCTAGGTATAATTGAACCAAGATGACCTGAGTTTTGTTTGCATAATAAACAAGGAATATTCCCCCCCTCCATCGGGGAACAAATATTTGGAGTCAAGGTATCTGATGGTATATCACCATAAATAGCATTTGTAGAACAACGTGATTTGTATGTTATCAATACTATCAAACTGATGAAGGCACTTATGCACAGACACCCCAATTATTGGGTCCTTCAATTTCATTAAAAAATATCCCACAAACAAAAATCAAAGAAAATACCATTCCCCATCCTATCTATTTTAATCAATGACATATGAAATTTTTAAACTCATGTCAAAGATATCTCGGAATAGCATAGGAAACATGATAACAATGAAATCTAGATATGAATGCATAATCTACAACAAACCAATCTAACATATCTATTATGAATATACATTTCTTTTGCCAAAAGATAGATTTAAGATATGTTGATCATATCAATTGAGGATATATAATCAAGATGTATAGATAAGTGGTCATGTTTCAAAGGATAGATCATAGATTGCAATTCATCATGAAGATACCATTATGAAAGAAAATTTGATTGTGTTTGCGTGTCTAGTGAAAATACTCCATTCTGTCCTCTAAGAGTCATGACTATCATAGATCCACTTCCTGAACTAGGTCGAGGACATGCCCCCAGCTAGGTGATGGACTGACTTATTATGGATGAAGAAGGACATGACAAGACTAGTATGGATGAAGAACAAGACAAAAGATCAAGCTATGATGGGGTTTTATTATGGGTAAATACAATGGATGGTGTATGAACTGGCCATTTTATTATGATATATACATGGCAGGAATGGTGGTTGACTAGCCATTTTATTGTGGATATATACAATGAACGGACACACTAGAAGAATCCTAATAGATAGAGGAGCTAACTTGTCACACATAACACCTATTTCTAGGTTTTCACCACATGCTTTTATTGCAGTTTTCTTTTGATTTTTCAAATTTTTTTTTTAATTTATTTATTTATTTACAGAATATATACATAGCCCTTGCATTGGGATTTCAAGGATAGAACTTCTTGAGGTGTATGCTATTAAGAGGTTCATCCAAAGGATCTCCCTCAGGTGTGGACAATTGATAAGCTCCGAAACCACAAACTAATGTAATTACAAAAGGACCTAACCAATTGGGTTTGAACTTGCCCTTCTTCTCACGATGCTGTTGATTCTTTGGATTTTCATGAAGGACTAAGTCACCTAGCTAAAGGTCTCTGATCTTTACCTTGATGTTATACTAACGAGACATACACTGTTGATACACTTTTAAATGATCATAAGCTCTCTGATGACATTCATCCAGTAGTTCTAGTTCAATTAGTCGTGCAACTCTATACTCTTCATCAGGAATCAAATCTTTGAGAGTGACACAAAGTGAAGGTAACTCGACCTCAAGGGGTAGGACTGCTTCAGATCCATAGACAAGGGAATATGGGGTGGCTCCAGTGGTAGTACAGATGGATGTGTGATAAGCCCATAAGGCCAAATTTAGTTGGATATGCCAATCATGGCCAACGTCATTGACTATCTTTTGTAGGATTTTAACAATTGTCTTGTTTGACACCTCAGCTTGATCCTTTCCTTAGGGATAGTATATGGAGGAATAGTTATGAGTGATATGGAATTTTGTGCATAGTTCATCCATGTCCTAATTTTGGAACTATTTCCCATGACCAATAATGAGATACATAGGTATACCATATCTGCAAATGATATAGTTTAGGATAAACATGGATATTTGTTTCCTTGTGGCGGTAATCAATGGAATGGCCTCAATCCATTTAGTAAAATATTATGTGGCAGTGATAATCCATTTGTGAATGTTGGAAGATGGAGGTTTGATAGTGCCCATGAGGTCAAGTCCCCACCGAATAAATGGCAAGGTAGTTGTAAAAGGATGTAACTCTTATGCTGGAGCATGAATAAGGTTTCCATGTATCTGACATTTCTTGCATGCCCTAGAAAAATGAAAGGAATCTATTTCCATGGTAGACCAATAATAACCCATACGCATGAGTTTCTTAGCCAAAGAGGGACCACTCAAATGTGTCCCAAAAATACCCTCATGTATGTCACATAAGGCTGTTTGAGCTTCATTAGGCTCAAGACATCGCAGGAGAGTACCATCAAGACCTCACCGATAAAGGGTGTCAGATATTAGGACATAGAAGGAGGTTTGGCAGAGAAAAGTTTGTTTTTGATTTTGGGATAGGTCAGGGGGTAGGATGTCATGTTTCAGATAGGAATAATTTTTTCCATAGATTGGGGAATCATGTCCAATTAGATGACATATAATACTCGTATCAGGATCATCATATGTGGGACAAGTCAGGGATTTCACCAATAAATCAAAATAGACCTTGGTATCCTTTGTATCAAATAAACAAGCAATTGTCGCCATGGCATCATCAGCCTTGTTATCATGCCGAGGAATCTGCTCAAAAGTGTTGACTGAGAAATATTGTTTGAAGTCATCAACCATACATTTATATTGTTAGAAATAGAGAATACTGAGAGGGGGGGTGAATCAGTATTCTACAAACTTTATCTTTCACCCAATTATGGATATAATAGATTATCATTATAAATGCATAACATAAGAAGCTAAATAGTATGCATAGCAATAGAAATAAAAAACTCATAACACATGATATGTTCTTGAGGAAACCCTGGCCAAGGGAAAACCCTGGTGGGGATGGTACCCACAAAGATCCACTAATCAAAAGTATCATGTTAAGGATATTGACCCTGTTAGGAGTCTATTACAAGCATATAGTGTATCAATTATGATTAAGGGAGTATAGGCCTTGTTAGAATCCTCAACCTTCTTAGGAGTTGTCAATACAAAATCTGATTACCAGATGAGCCCACTGCCCAAACAAGTAATGTAAAATGTATACTGGTTACAAAAATGGATTTAGGTACATAACCTTATGCTACTTCCATCAATGTCTATTCGCTGCACTAATACATTTGGGGGCATTTTGCGATGGCTATGTGTCGCAATTGCGACGGCTATGTGTCGCAATTGCGACGGCTATGTGTCGCAATAGCAACACCCATAGACGTCGCTATTTTTTAGTCGCAAATTGTGACGTCTATGGGTAGCCGTCGCAATTGCGACACATAGCCCATCGCAATGTGGCTAAGATTTGTTAGCGGCATGGGCGTTGCCCCCCCGTCGCATTGCTTCGGAGGGCTGTCGCAATCGCGACGGGCCTCCCAAGCAATTGCGACGGGCGCCTGCATCGCATTATGACGGGTTCCCGTCGCAATTGCGACGCCCGTGGGTGGATTAAAAAAAATAAATTTATTTAATACATTGCTAATGAACCACATTAATGCTTTTTTCTTTCAACAAATGAGGACAGCCACTGTAAAGACAACATGATAATGTACACTCACTGTAAGGAGAGTCACAAATGAGGACATCTCACAGTGACTGTCCCTTGTGTAATTGCCACTTGAATGTATTGCTATTCAGCCACATTAATGCTTTTATTCTTCAACAAATGAGGATAGTCACTCTAAAGACAACATGATAATGTACATTATCATGTTGTCTTTACAGTGACTATCCTCATTTGTTGAAGAAGAAAAGCATTAATGTGGCTGAATAGCAATACATTCAAGTGGCAATTACACTAGGGACAGTCACTGTGAGATGTCCTCATTTGTGACTGTCCTTACAGTGAGTGTACATTATCATGTTGTCTTTACAGTGTCAATATATGCATTATTACTTAAACTGAAGAGTACTCTAAATAATATGTCATTGTGGAGTTCTGATTGCTTCCAATTTGATATACGCTTGTTCTACTTATGTATCCAGCATCATGTAAGAAAAGTTGATGCTTTTAAAATAGATTCATTAGCCATGAAATGCTTGTGCATGTTACATACAAGATTCCAAGGCCCAAAACTGATTACTCATTATAATTCATGTACAGAATGATAATCAACCACAACGAGGCATGCGTAGGCGCTGCTTAGATTTTGAGGCATCAGAAGCTCGTGGAAGAAACTTGACCAATGGCTCATGGAATGCAACAAACTTATTGCCTAAAACAGGAGCATTGGTAACCACAGATGATGGTTTTGAAAAGAACACTTCACCATCAATGTCACGTGAGGGAACTGCAATTTCTGATGGCAAGTAACTTGTAGTATATAAGAGAGATGCAGGTACAGATGCTGGGAATACATTGCTAATGAACCACATTAATGCTTTTTTCCTTCAACAAATGAGGACAGTCACTATAAAGACAACATGATAATGTACACTCACTGTAAGGATAGTCACAAATGAGGACATCTCACAGTGACTGTCCCTTGTGTAATTGCCACTTGAATGTATTGCTATTCAGCCACATTAATGCTTTTCTTCTTCAACAAATGAGGATAGTCACTCTAAGGACAACATGATAATGTACACTCACTGTAAGTGTACATTATCATGTTGTATTACAAATGGACCTTATGTTGGTCGGGATATAAGTGCAAAAAAAAAAAGTTGTCATTTGTATTCAAGTGGCAATTACACAAGGGACAGTCACTGTAAAGGCAACATGATAATGTAGAGAAACGTTGTCATTTGTATTTTCAACAGTGCCGAGAGAGATTCCCTCCGCGAAATCACAGCTACAATTTCTGAGTACGTTGGGTTTATTTTTCTTTTGTCATTATTATGTAATCTGGTATTCAGCTGTTACAGAGCTAAAATACCCAGAAATGAGGACATATCTGTGTTGAATTTATTGTTAGCGGCTTTGGTTATTTAGAAGTTTAATTTTATTTGTTCATCTTTCAAGCACAAACGTTTTGTGGACCGTAACATCTTCATTGTTTCGGGTATGCAATGAAACAGCCCTAACTTGCAACTACCTTCACGGTACTTGTGTACATTATCATGTTGTCTTTACAGTGACTGTCCTCATTCAAGTGGAAATTACACAATGGGACAGTCACTGTGAGATGTCCTCATTTGTGACAAGGATAGTCACACATGAGGACATCTCACAGTGACTGTCCCTTGTGTAATTGCCACTTGAATGTATTGCTATTCAACCACATTTATGGGCCCATTTGGACCATAGCACACAGTAGCATCTACAGAGAAGAATATCCCAGGTGTAACAAGTTGTAAGAATATACCAACAGTTCTAAGAAGTTCCCTAGCACATAGTAGCATCTACACAGAAGAATATACAACATGAGGGAAGCCACTGTAAAGACAACATGATAATGTACACTCATTGTATGTGTACATTATCATGTTGTCTTTACAGTGACTGTCCTCATTCAAGTGGAAATTACACAAGGGACAGTCACTGTGAGATGTCCTCATTTGTGATGAGGACAGTCACACATGAGGACATCTCACAGTGACTGTCCCTTGTGTAATTGCCACTTGAATGTATTGCTATTCAACCACATTTATGGGCCCGTTTGGACCGCGGCACATAGTAGCATCTACAGAGAAGAATATCCCAAGTGTAACAAGTTGTAAGAATATACCAACAGTTCTAAGAAGTTCCCTAGCACATAGTAGCATCTACAGAGAAGAATATGGGTCAACGAGGTTGACTTCAAAGCCATGCAATCTAATGGTAATAGTAATATCATAATTTGACATACTATCAGAAATACTTCCTAAATAGACTATTCAATCTTATAAGAGATGGATTCATGAGAACTATTATTTATGAAATATGAGTCAATGACTTTAATTAAAAAAATTACACAATCTAATTCTTGTAAAAATATCAAAATTTGACACATTGAAAATACCTTCCAAAAGTATCGTTAATTGATTAATATGAATCACTACTCATGAAATATAATTTTATAAACCTAATCTAAAAACTACACAATAAAAATCTTAATAGCAATATTGTAAGAAACTATTCCCAAAAGCAAGCCTAACAAAATTTGATGAAAATAATTTTTGTTTCACTCAACTTTGACATTCACAACTTCCTCTTTTATTATAATAAGAAAAAAAATGTCTTTTTAGATATACCTCATGAACCATACTCGAATAATCTATCATTTTTCTTCTCAAAAACATATTTGCAGAGCCTACTTCTTTTACTTGTTTGTACTTTTATCTCTCTGACGGAAAGGGTTCCTTCAGGACACATTTTTCCAAGTTCACTGCTTGAGATATTTGAGGAGGGTTCCCCTGCTTGAGTATCCATCCAACCCATATTCGAGTAGTTCTACAATTGCACAGTCTAAATTAATAATACTGACAATTGAATGACGAATGATGATACATAGAATTGATATAAACTAATCCTAAAAACACTAAAACATTATTAATATATTTATATTTCATAAATAAAATTGATACATTAAAAAATAGAAAAACAGTAATTTATAATAGAAGGAAACTTAAATTGCTATTTTAAAAAAAAACAAGAGTCTTAAATCTTATCATTTTGTTTCATTATCATCCATAAGTACACACCTCTAGCATAATAATTATATTTTACCACCCATAAAATGAAAAAAAGATTTTCACAAGAGAAATTGAAGCTAGATTATAAAAATGAACCATCTTATTGGAAACTGGAACTGTTATCATACCCAAAAGGACTACAAAATTTCACCTTATCATACCCAGATTGTTGCTTTGCCTGGTGGAGGGAAATTTGATCAGTAAAATTGACACAGAGTATGTTGTCTCCATTGTCATGCTGGATAACAAAACACCAACTTTAATGGGCATGTACTATCCCTTGTGTAATTGCCACTTGAATGCATTGCTATTTGATGCAGGGGCATCCCTAATGCAAGCCAAAGACACCATGATTGAAGGAAGTTGCCATGAAGCCAAGGAGTCAAATCCTATCAATTGGAACATAAGATTTTCACCTTGGAGCTTTGAAGGATTGACTGGTGAAAGGTCCTTTTGATTGACAAATCAGAGTCTTTTTGAATGACAAATCAGAGTCTTTTTGAATGACAATAAATTAGAATAGGAGTTTTAGATGTTTTCTTGGTTTGTAATAAATATTAAGGATTGATTTTATCTCCTTATAAACATCCACTTGTTGGACGCAAGACCCCTTGGTGACTTATAAACCTTGGGCATCTTTTGAGTCCTTGGATGAAATGAGCATAGTAAGTGTTTATTAGGTGTCTTTTAGATGTTGTTAAGAAGTTTGAAGGTCCAAAATAACTTTAATAAGGTTCCTAAAGTTTCACAACACATTTTTAACCTTCTCGGCAAAGTTGTTTGCAAAGTTGTAATGCAACTTTAAAAGTTGCTTAGCAAAGTTGACATTTGTTGGATAAACTGTTCTAACCACCTAGATGGTTGAACCAACATTTGGAGATCCTATTTTAGGCTTCAAATGGTCGAAGACAGACAGAGAACAAGTATTGTAATCATTTTGCTTTCATAAAAAATAAAAATAACCCTGTTTTAGTGCATTTCTGGTGAAAAATGAACTCTGTACAGCTGTACGGATGGTGGTTGGATGATAAAATTTGCCTGGAAGTTGTAATAGTGACATCTGATGCTTTGGAAGTTGGTTTGATTGATTCTCTTTGTTTTATATCTAAGTTATTTCAAATTTTCTGTGCATTGTTTACAAACCCTCATTTTCAGGGTTTGACTGATGTAAAGACCTTAACTCACGTTTCAACCATTGGAATTCCTTCTTCCTTGGTGGAATGAGAGTTAAGGATGTATATTTGTATATTCTAAAAGCCCTGCCTACTCTGCATCACTATTGAACCACATTAATGCTTTTTTCCTTCAAAAAATGAGGACAGTCACTGTAAAGACAACATGATAATGTACACTCACTGTAAGGATAGTCACAAATGAGGAAATCTCAGAGTGATTATCCCTTGTGTAATTGCTGCTTGAATACATTGCTATTGAACCACATTAATGCTTTTTTCCTTCAAGTGGCAATTACACAAGGGACAGTCACTGTGAGATGTCCTCATTTGTGACAAGGACAGTCACACATGAGGACATCTCACAGTGACTGTCCCTTGTGTAATTGCCACTTGAATGTATTGCTATTCAACCACATTTATGGGCCTGTTTGGACCACGGCACACAATAGCATCTACAGAGAAGAATATCCTAGGTGTAACAAGTTGTAAGAATATACCAACAGTTCTAAGAAGTTCCCTAGCACATAGTAGCATCTACAGAGAAGAATATACAACATGAGGGTAGCCACTATAAAGACAACATGATAATGTACACTCATTGTATGTGTACATTATCATGTTGTCTTTACAGTGACTGTCCTCATTCAAGTGGCAATTACAGAAGGGACAGTCATTGTGAGATGTCCTCATTTGTGACAAGGATAGTCACACATGAGGACATCTCACAGTGATCGATTGTCCCTTGTGTAATTGCCACTTGAATGTATTTCTATTGAACCACATTAATGCTTTTCTTCTTCAACAAATGAGGACAGTCACTCTAAAGACAACATGATAATGTACACTCACTGTAAGGACAGTCATAAATGGGGACATCTCACAGTGACTGTCCCTTGTGTGATTGCCACTTGAATGTATTGCTATTCAGCCACATTAATGCTTTTCTTCTTCAACAAATGAGGATAGTCACTCTAAAGACAACATGATAATGTACACTCACTGTAAGTGTACATTATCATGTTGTCTTTACAGTGACTGTCCTCCTTCAAGTGGCAATTACACAAGGGACAGTCACTGTAAAGGCAACATGATAATGTAGAGAAACATTGTCATTTGTATTTTCAACATTGCTGAGAGAGATTCCCTCCGCGAAATCACAGCTACAATTTCTGAGTACGTTGGGTTTATTTTTCTTTTGTCATTATTATGTAATCTGGTATTCAGCTATTACAGAGCTAAAATACCCAGAAATGAGGACATATCTGTGTTGAATTTATTGTTAGTGGCTTTGGTTATTTAGAAGTATAATTTTATTTGTTCATCTTTCAAGCACAAACGTTTTGTGGACCGTAACATCTTCATTGTTTCGGGTATGCAATGAAACAGCCCTAACTTGCAACTACCTTCACGGTACTTGTGTATATTATCATGTTGTCTTTACAGTGACTGTCCTCATTCAAGTGGCAATTACACAATGGGACAGTCACTATGAGATGTCCTCATTTGTGACAAGGACAGTCACACATGAGGACATCTCACAGTGACTGTCCCTTGTGTAATTGCCACTTGAATGTATTGCTATTCAACCACATTTATGGGCCCGTTTGGACCACAACACACAGTAGCATCTACAGAGAAGAATATCCCAGGTGTAACAAGTTGTAAGAATATACCAATAGTTCTAAGAAGTTCCCTAGCACATAGTAGCATCTACAGAGAAGAATATACAACATGAGGGCAGCCAATGTAAAGACAACATGATAATGTACACTCATTGTATGTGTACATTATCATGTTGTCTTTATAGTGACTGTCCTCATTCAAGTGGCAATTATAGAAGGGACAGTCATTGTGAGATGTCCTCATTTGTGACAAGGATAGTCACACATGAGGACATCTCACAGTGATCGATTGTCCCTTGTGTAATTGCCACTTGAATGTATTGCTATTGAACCACATTAATGCTTTCCTTCTTCAACAAATGAGGACAGTCACTCTAAAGACAACATGATAATGTACACTCACTGTAAGGACAGTCACAAATGAGGACATCTCACAATGACTGTCCCTTGTGTGATTGCCACTTGAATGTATTTCTATTCAGCCACATTAATGCTTTTCTTCTTCAACAAATGAGGATAGTCACTCTAAAGACAACATGATAATGTACACTCACTGTAAGTGTACATTATCATGTTGTCTTTATAGTGACTGTCCTCCTTCAAGTGGCAATTACAGAAGGGACTGTCATTGTGAGATGTCCTCATTTGTGACAAGGATAGTCACACATGAGGACATCTCACAGTGATCGATTGTCCCTTGTGTAATTGCCACTTGAATGTATTGCTATTGAACCACATTAATGCTTTTCTTCTTCAACAAATGAGGACAGTCACTCTAAAGAAAACATGATAATGTACACTCACTGTAAGGACAGTCACAAATGAGGACATCTCACAGTGACTGTCCCTTGTGTGATTGCCACTTGAATGTATTGCTATTCAGCCACATTAATGCTTTTCTTCTTCAACAAATGAGGATAGTCACTCTAAAGACAACATGATAATGTACACTCACTGTAAGTGTACATTATCATGTTGTCTTTACAGTGACTGTCCTCCTTCAAGTGGCAATTACACAAGGGATTTGTGTTTTCATTTGTGTTTTCAACAGCGCCGTAACCCTCCGTGAAATCACATCGGGATATAAGGCCAAAACAAACAAGAACGTTGTCATTTGTATTTTCAACAGCGCCGAGAGAGATAAACAAACTTAAAACTTAGACTTAAGAAAGATGAAGGCAATGCTTCAAAAGGCCGATGCCCTAAATACGGGAAAACACAATACCACCATTAAACGATGCCCTAGTCATTGTATCAATGCTGCCAGCTCCGTACCAGTATGCTGACTGCTCACTTTCATCCTGTGATAAAGGTAACTTCATTAATCATACTTGAAATGGCAGCATACGAACTAAAGCTGACGAACATTTATAAACTAGAAGTTTAAAACTACAGATTACAAATGTAGTAGTTTCATACGAAAAGAACTTGATGTCTGAAATTTACCATTAGAAGTATCCAAAGGAATACCACAGTACTGTTGGACTTGGAGAATCGGAGATGATCTACACAGCAAGGTTCAACAGCTGTAAGGACTGTTACACCATCTTTAGCATTTGAATACATTTTCTCCTTGGCTTCTGGTGGATCCTCAAAGACCCCCAATGACATTTTCCCTACAATTATCAATTGTTTGTCAGTATGAGATATTAATAAATAAACATTAATCACAATATTAGGCAAACAATGTTCTTGATGTCTGAATCTAAATCACAGAAAGCTCTAATAAAGCAGTTCTCAGTTTCACATTAAACTAAGTTTCAATTTCAAATGGTTATAATAATTTTTGCAAGTTATAAGTAGCTGGTTACAGTATATGACATAAAAAGAAAAAAAATCATTTCTATTCTTTTCTTCTTTTTCTCTTTCAGGGAAGCTTTTGCACCACACAAATGCATACCAAGAATTTCTCAGGAGGTTTCAAGACCATTGCATACCAAACTTCTTCTCTGTAGATGCTACTGTGTGTCGTGGTCCAAACGGGTCCAAATAGACCTAGTGACTCTAGTAGGTCTCCAAAACCTGTTCTGCAGCAATAACTCTTCAATTTGACAAAGGACCTTATGAACTTATATGTTTTTTGAGTACCCTTTTTGATGTTCTAACAATCCTCCAACTCCCAGACCCTGACTCCACTCCAGCATATCAATGTCCTTATTGAGTCCACAGACCTAATGCATGCCTTTGGGTGTGGGTTCCAAAACAAGGCATTGAAAATGGGTGCATGAAACCAAGATCAGAGTTTGAAGATGTCCACCATGCTCTAAAGATCTAGATTCAACAAGGTTTGAGGTCCTTTACTTGCCGCTACCCTCTGATCTTGCATAATCCATCAACTCCTAGTCAAGAACATTGAGATTCTTGACCTAGGGCTTGCTCTCGAAATTCTCTGGCTTAGTATCCTGTTCCAAAGCTTTTAAAATATGAAGATAAACCCCCTTAACTTGCATTTTACAAAGAACAGAGGATATCCTATGGTTTATTTGCAAGTTAAGGCCATTTGAATGCAATAACCCAAAAAATGAGGGTTTGACAGAACAACAGATAAGAAAAAGGAATAACTTTGATATAAGGTGTCTTGAATCTACCAAATAAACTCTCAAAGCATAAGATATAAATACTCTAACGTCCACACTGGTCTGCCCTCCCTTTCACATCCGTACACTGTACGTACAGTGCTTGAAGGAAATGCACAGAAAAGGCTCTGAAATAGTGGCTCTATCTGACAGAGAGTCCATACTAGGCTTCATGACTAACCTAGAGCACATTCCTTGTTATGGAGGAAGTTTGAATGGTGAAGAACTTATGGAATGGATAGAGGACTTAGATAACCATTTTGACTACAAGTATCTTATTAATAACCATTTTGACTACAAGTATCTTATGGATAGAGGACCTTGATAACCATTTTGACTCATTTAGTATCTTATTGAGCTTCACTTTGTTTCGAGAATATAGTTTAATATTCTCTACTAAACAGGGCCAACCACGTGAAGGTGGAAGCTCATTTGGCCCCACCCCCCTCCCCCTAACATCACTCTACATTCCCCGTTAACATCTAACATTCATTCATTCTTTCAATTATTAATAAAATGTAACATTCAATCAATATCACATGATAACATTCATTAACACATTAGATTTGTTAACACGCAACATTCATCAATATGAAAATAAACACATAATTCATGAACATTCATTAGCACATAATTAAATTCATTGAGACATAAAATTCAGTCATTATCAATTAAGGTATTTAGATGACAATCATTTCTTTTTTCTCTTTCTAATTTTTTTTTCTATGTAAGCTCTAAGAGGAGCATCAGTGTTATCATCAATACCCCCCTCATCAGTTGTTTTGTTCTCTGTTCTTGATGATCTCAAATTCCTATGCTGCTGCAAAGGGGGGTCCTCTACAATAACAAATAAAAGAGTTAAATTTAAAATATTTAATTATAATTGTTACGAGTATTTAATTATTTTAAAGAACATAACTGTGGCGCTCTTTAATTACCTGATCTGGCCACATCATTTTGTCTAGACTCAACCTCAACATGCTCATGAGCACTGACCCCTCGATCCTCTACAGTTGCTATACAAAATGTTACATTAATCCAAACACCAATTGTAATTACATATAAAAATTTTAATAGCAAATGTATACCTCCACCACTAGGATGCACATCATGCGAACCTTCATTATGCATAGATTGTGTAGAAGGATTGTCAGGCTGCATTCCAATATCCTACACATTGTTATCATTGCTTTCTTAAAACAGATATACTCACTTTATATTAGAACTTAACATCAAATAGACTAATTGGTAAAGTATTCAATTTGAAATAAATTTCATTTAGCTTATTTACCTGTGGCTCAGATGCATCATTATTTGAACCTTGCACACTGATTTCAGCTCGTAGCCGTTCAGCCACGGCTCTATAGCCTTGTTGGAAGCCAATTCTCTTGTCCTCTTCTGTGAGGCATCTATTGAACTCTGACCCCTACATTTTTGCTTGGTATGGTGAATTTTACTTGCATTGTTTGATCAAAAAAAATTTCCTTGCAATATATAAAAAAATTGATACAAGTTTTGATTTACTAATACTTACAACTCGTGCTTGAAGTTTGGAAAAACCACGAAAGCCGAGCTTGTGTGTCCCGTGCTTTTCTAATCTTGCCTTTGTTGCCTTTGATGTGTCAGGCAATCTATGAAAAGTTTGAAATATGTTAGAGACCAGTACAGGAAAAATTTAGAGGTTAATTAGTACATAATTACAGGAAAAATTTAGAGGTTAATTAGTACATAATTACATTCTCAAAAGTATCACATACCTTGCTCTACTCTCTACTGGCGTAATTCCTTTTTTCATGTCGGCTTTATACTTTCCATCCAAAATCAAAGCCTGCCACTCAGCCTCAAGAACACAGGATGGACGCTCGTGCCTTGGGTTAACCTCTAAATATTTCCTGTACTGGTCCCTAATATACTTCAAACATAAACCAGCTTTTTCAAGGATCTTGTTTCTCTCGAATGCACGAGGTCCAAAAAGCTGGGTCATACTATGTACAAGATCATCCTTCAACTTTTTATCTTGGTTATTCCACCTTTTAAGTAAAAAAAAACATGTTAGACTCATAAATGAAGAGAAGCTACCTTTAATATAGTTCAAGAAATTGATGAAAAGGAAAACTATTCTAGCAATGATATGAAATCAAAATAGTGGTTTGGGGTTTTAGTTAGGATATGATGTTCCACCATGTATGTAGGGTGGGCCTGAATATCCGCAAACACTCGTCACCAAGTTTTCACCAAAAAATATCATTCCCTACAAAATAATCATGGGATCATTAGTCGATGAAGAGTGATCAAAAACTAAATTACTATTATATCACTATAGAATAATAATAACTTTAAAGTACTTGGAACTTTGGCTACTTTTAAGGGAATGCCTTCATCATCGCTGATGATCAATACGCAATCCTTCACCGTTCCCGTACTAGGAACACGGGAACATCCAGGAAATGATGTTGCATCGGGAGTTGTTGCATCTCCTATTGCAAAAAATGAAAACCATTATCAAATGCCTCCAAGAAATAATACTTCAAGGGAAATAAATTGGTGCAGAGCACCCATGGCACAAACACAATCAAGGGATCTACATCGTAAACACATAACACTTAAACACATAACAAAAGAGAGAAAAAGAGGGATTTGTGTACCAGTAGATGGTGCAACAGTTGGTGCATTTAGGCTGTGTGTTGTTGACATGGCAGTCGGCAAGACATTTGTGGCTGTCCTAGATGGAGGCGGCGTTGTCATATCATCATGGAAAGGAGCTGAAGAATAAAATTGTTAGAGCATGCATAAATATAGAACGCGTGGACTAGCATGGACAAGATTGTTAGAGCATTAAAAAAAAAGATTGTTCGAGCATGTATTGTCAATGATTATGATCATTCCTATATATATTCAGTGGAAAACACAAGTGGGGAATGGAACATGTGATCTACCTGAACCACTTGCAGTACTGGCCTCATCATGGGAATGGGGTTCAAAAATACGCAAATAACTCTGTAAAGACAATGCATCCATATTTTAATTAATGTCATAAAAGAGCATAACATAAAAACCATTATTGAACTCTTGTAATAATTAAAAATTTCATTAATACTTACTTTAAAGTTTTCAGAAGTGCGCAACAACTCAGCTGCCCTGTCTTTTATTTCCTGAGTCTGAGGATGTATGGATACCAAACGTAGAAGTTCTTTCCCAATTTTCTTTAGCAGCTTTTTAATGGAACCGATCGGGTCATCGGTCTCTGCTAAATCAATAAAAAAAGGGTCCACAAGGGGGGACTCCTGAGGGACTGCAGGTTGCTTTCCCTCTCTCCGACCACCAGCCCTCTGTGACAACAATAGTATTAGTATTATCAAAATTACTCCAAAACAATGAAGAAAATAACATTAAAAAAAATAACATTTTGCTTCTATCTAGTTTGCACAATTACAATGAGTTTTACCTGCTCATGTGTAGATGAGCTAGGAATATCGTCACCATCACCTTCGGGCGGTTGCTCCATATTGTGCCCCTGTGTCAAAGATCAAGTATAAAAATGTTAGCCAAAAATTTAATAACTAAATGGTATGTTGGAGTCATTGATTAGAAGTTGGTTTAATAGTATGTACCACCCCCATGATAGTAGCCTCGTTTGTAGTTGAAACTTGTAGCTTTTAAATAGATAATGAATAAACTATGTAACCATTTAAGACAAATATATTTCTATCAAGAAATGAATATTAAATACATTAAGGATTGATGGCATACCTTTAAATTTCATCATCATCATCCTCATCATCATCATCATCATCATCATCATCATCATCATCATCATCATCATTGTCTTCGTCATCATCCTCATCGTCGTCGTCGTCATTGTCATCGTTGTCGTCATCATCAACATCATCATCATCAACATCAACATCATCTTCATCATCATCATCAGTAGCAGCATCATCGTCATCATCTTCTTCTTCTTCTTCATGAAAATTTGTCTCAGGAACATCATCCAATAATTGTCGATCGTGATCATCATCTACATCATCTTCTACTTCTTCGGTATCTTCTTCTTCCATCGCATTATACTTTATCGGCCTTCCTCTCGGTTCATGTCTAACAACAAATGACCAACCCGGTTTATGTGAAACCTCTGAGTAAAATACCTGCTCACATTGGCTTGGAAGAACATAGGGCTCATCCCCAACTGGCTCAAACGACCTTGTATTAACCATTGTAAATCCATTATCATGTTCAATAACAGTTCTATTAGGATCATTTGGATTAAGTCGTAGCCTGTACCATTTGACAACGAAGAGTACTAATTTGAAGGAACTAAAGTCGCACTCAAGTATATCATCCAAAATGCCATAGTATTGATTTTTAGACTCTTGAGGATCTAAGTCATTTCTAGATGAAATATTAGTCACTTGAAAGACTGCAGTTATTCCAGAATCACAAGTTTTCTTCGTGTCATCCAACACTTTGACGCGAAATTTTTGACCATTACAGAACATACCCTTGTGGTTTTTAACCTGCAATAATATGTGAAACATGTCAAAATTATTATATCGTGAGTTGATAAACATATGGGTGATTAATAATTTTGTACGTACCTGGAAATCTCTTAAACCATATGCTAAATCTATTTCCCTTTGCGTAACATTAGAATCTCCATTACGATGAGCTTCTTTAACCAATGAAGATACACCTTCCCATGTTAATGTGTGACCAGAATGTTGACATCGTTCAATCCATACCGTCGTCCAATCAAGATTGTTTGCAATATACAAATGTAGTGCATCCCACTCTCGAGCAACTGTACAAAAAAAAAATAGACGACTTACAACCGATTTATTTTGAAGATTAAGAAATAATTTATTACAATAACATCTTATAATTTATTACCTGTCACTTTCCTCAATCTACCTTTCCCCATCAAGTACTCCCCTTTGAATTTTTTAAAAGGGTCGAGATCCCAAATGCGATCTACATGGATATTTGAAGCAAACTTAGGAAGATATTCAGTAATGTACACCATAGTCTGGTATACCATGTATCCCCCTACCATAGAACCCTCAGGATGTGCTCTTTGTCGAACCAAAGCCTTCAAAGATTTCAAGTGCCTCTCAACCATCCACATTGACCTAGTGTGTGCAGGTCCACACAATTCAATCTCCTCAACTTGGTGTATGAGGTAGTGTTCTTGTGCATTGAAAAAAGTTGGAGGTAGACACTTTTGCATTTCACACAGTAAATGAGGAATTCTTCTCTTCCAATAGTTTATATCTTCTTTATGGATTTCTTTAGATGAAAACCACCTACATTAAGAGATTCAAGTCACAAAAAATATATAAATACAAGACTTTACAAAACAATATACAATAGATTACATAGCAAGAAAAACAAATCGCGAATATAATAAATATATACAACAAATTGAACAGATATTACTGCTTACCTCATGTATTTTCCAAGATCATATATCACTTGTTTGATGTTATTATTGAAGTGCTCTGGGAGAGATAGAGGTAGCACGTACTGCAGTAATTATAAACCAATCATTTCATTATTTTCTAACATAACATAATGAATAGTACACGTAGTTTATGAATATATTGTAAATACAGAAGAACATAACTTACCTTGATGAAAGTATGCCAATCATGCGTTTTGAGCCCTGGCCCAAATTCACTTTTCTTTGATATGAGATTGCTTATGTTCCCAGCAAATCCTGTGGGAAATCAAATTTTTCGTATGACTTCTTTTATGGCATCACTTTGCTGCTCCGTTAATAACCAAGGAAGGGCACTTATATTAATCTGATCTCTATTGCTATTTGAGTGAATGAAATTCTTCAGTGCATGATTGGATTCATGAATGTCATTACAAATTTTGACAATTTTTTCTTTGTCACGCCTTCCATCCAGTATTTTCCACAATGTCTCTGTTATATTCTTTCCAACATACATAAGATCAAACAAATGCACAATTTGTAGGTCCTCGTAGTAGGGCAACCTACTAAATTGTCTGGGATAGCTTTTTAGTCCCTTTGGAAGGTTGTCAGTAGTGCCTTGACGACCTTCACGATCATCAATTACATAATTAGTAAACAAAAATCACAATAGAAATATATAAATTACAAACATAAACCATTAAGTGGAACGACATTACCTCGACGATTAATTCTATTATATTCCAACTTCCATAGGCAAGGTGTCATTCTTCGTGGCTTTGATGTAGTCTCTTCTTTCCCATTGAAAAGATGTTTTTCCATACTTCGATACTTATGATTCCTGTGGAGGAAGTGTCTATACTCATCAAACACATGCTTTCCTAAACTTTTTGAATGACGAGATTTCATCTTTGGACCACAAACTGGACATGCAAAATTTCCCTTTGTTTGAAGACCTACAAGATAATGATATAATTGGATTATTAAATATGTTGATTTTTATAATTAGAATTATCATGCGCAACTTGAATTCACTATAACATACCACAAAAATGTGTTAGCCCTGGGGCATCATGTATTGTCCATACAAGTATTGCATGGAATTGAAATTGTCTTTGTCCTATTGGTCTAGACACGTCATACATAGTGACACCGTTCCATAACTCCACCAACTCGTCAATAAGAGGCTCAATATATACATTCATATCTTTAACTTGATATTTACCTACTTGAATGAACAGTAACATTACATAATTATTGTGACCATTTTACTGTAAGATTTGTAAGTACATGTAAATTAATAACTATCAAATGATAAAATACCTAGAACAATCATTGCCAACATAATGTGCTCCCTCTTTATTGACATCCATGGAGGAATGTTATTGTTGATAACAAAAATAGGCCACACCGAGCAAACAGATCTCATCTCTCCAAATGGATTGACACCATCCGCTACCAATGAAAGCCTGAGATTACGAGGTTCTTCTTTGAAGTGTTGCCACTTTTCCTCTATGTGCATAAATGCCGAACCATCCGTAGGGATTTGAATAATGTCATCTCGACTTCTATTGCATGCATGGTAATCCATAAATTGTGCCAAGCTAGTACACCTGAATAATTGTCACATCTGTGGAATAATGGGGATGTAACGAAGAACCTTGTGAGGCACCTTTTTTGTTATTCGATCTGTTCGATATCTACTCGTATGACATACAGGGCATTGTGTTGCAAATTCATGTTCTTTATAATATATAATATGATCATTGGGACAAGCATGTATTGCTTGATACTCCATTCCAATATCTTTCATAATAGCAGATAATTCTCGATATGAGCGAGGTAGAATATTTGATGGTGGTAACAAAAACTCACCTATCAATCTACAGCAAAAAATATAAGTTGTTAATATAAACAATATTAGTGGTACATTATTCACCCATTGTTAACTATAAAGACATATATGACATACCTTAACATACGTGACATTGTTATGTTGGATAAACCATTCATAACCTTCAAGTTCAACAACAACAATACAACAGAGAGAAGAGTTGTTTGGGAGTCTTTGTATAGGGGCTCGTATGCCTTCTCAAGTAGAGGTACATCGAGGCTATCATCATCATCATGATCAGATCCGCTTGGACTAAATGTGTCATGGATCAATGTATTTATACCATCATCTTCAATTGTGTTTTCTGGCGCATGATCGTCATCTTCCATGGGATCATTATCTTCACCTTGGATATTCGCACCCCCATGTTCCTCCATATCATGTACTTCCCTGGGGAGATCAACCTATATAAAATTGATTAACATAAATAAACCATGATCTTCAACTCATCATCAAGTGATTTCATATGTATATAAATTGTTAAAATGATATAATGAACAACTTACCAGTGGATGATAGTCATGCCCCCCTTCAATGTGACCATTCTCCCTACAATGTCTCTTAACTATTTTGATTAGCAGTCTTCTACGGTTTAAGCCCTTACAAATTTTGCAGGGACAATAACATTTTCCATCACCTTTTCTTTTCAAGTTAGACCACAATCTAGCGATTGTCTCCCTATTTTGTTCTTCACTTATATTATCTAACATGATCGTTCTTCGCAGGAAGCAAAAATTGGGCTATGAAAACTTCGGTCTACAACTTTCAGTGACTAAGCAAAATTGTCAAAAGTACACAAATCTTCTTAGACCTAGTTAAATCCTTTAATATTTTAAAAGTCTAGTTAAAATATACATTAGATTAAAAAATATACAATTTTCATGCCTGAGCGCGCGGCTACGACTAGTGCAATGGTCTTCTTGCTTAGCTCTAGAAGCTCTCTAGAAATCAAAACATATAAGCGACAAGGCCTAACAGCAATTTCAAAACATATAAGCTACAAGGCAAGACATATTACATGACATGACAAAAGGATTAAAATATACATTAGATTAAAATATATACAATTTTCAAACCTGAGCGCGCAGCTATAACTCGTGCAATGGTCTTCTTGCTTAGCTCTAGAAGCTCTCCAGCAATCAAAACATATAAGCTATTAGAATTCATTAACTTTCTGTAATTGGAAAACTCTATTTGATATTAGACCGTAAACTACTACTATTCTCTCCATAAGAACTAAGTACAAAATTCTTTCAAGTTCACATCCATGATTCCCTTTAGATTAAAATATATAGCAAAAATAAGCTAAAAATCTAGTTAAAATATACATTAGATTAAAAAATATACAATTTTCAAACCTGAGCGCGTGGCTATAACTCGTGCAATGGTCTTCTTGCTTAGCTTTAGAAGCTCTCCAGCAATCAAAACATATAAGCTACAAGGCCTAATAGCAATTTCAAAACAAGGGTCATCAAAAGAACCAAAAACAATGTGTGCAAACAATACCTTGTGAAGTGGTATAGACAATTAGAAGATGCTACTATGTGCTAGGGAACTTCTTAGAACTGTTGGTATATTCTTACAACTTGTTACACCTGGGATATTCTTCTTTGTAGATGCTACTGTGTGCCATGGTCCAAACGGGCCCATAAATGTGGTTGAATAGCAATACATTCAAGTGGCAATTACACAAGGGACAGTCACTGTGAGATATCCTCATGTGTGACTGTCCTTGTCACAAATGAGGACATCTCACAGTGACTGTCCCTTGTGTAATTGCCACTTGAATGAGGTTAGTCACTGTAAAGACAACATGATAATGTACACATACAATGAGTGTACATTATCATGTTGTCTTTACAGTGGCTGCCCTCATGTTGTATATTCTTCTCTGTAGATGCTACTACGTGCTAGAGAACTTCTTAGAACTGTTGGTATATTCTTACAACTTGTTACACCTGGGATATTCTTCTCTGTAGATGCTACTATGTGCCACGGTCCAAACGGGCCCATAAATGTGGTTGAATAGTAATACATTCAAGTGGAAATTACACAAGGGAAGGTCACTATGAGATGTCCTCATGTGTGACTGTCCTTGTCACAAATGAGGACATCTCACAGTGACTATCCCTTGTGTAATTTCCACTTGAATGAGGACAGTCACTGTAAAGACAACATGATAATGTACACATACAATGAGTGTACATTATCATGTTGTCTTTACAGTGGCTGCCCTCATGTTTTATATTCTTCTCTGTAGATGCTACTATGTGCTAGGGAACTTCTTAGAACTGTTGGTATATTCTTACAACTTGTTACACCTAGGATATTCTTCTCTGTAGATGCTACTGTGTGCTGTGGTCCAAACGGGCCCATAAATGTGGTTGAATAGCAATACATTCAAGTGGCAATTACACAAGGGATAGTCACTGTGAGATGTCCTCATGTGTGACTGTCCTTGTCACAAATGAGGACATCTCACAGTGACTGTCCCATTGTGTAATTGCCACTTGAATGAGGACACTCACTGTAAAGACAACATGATAATGTACACAAGTACCGTGAAGGTAGTTGCAAGTTAGGGTTGTTTGATTGCATACCCGAAACAATGAAGATGTTACGGTCCACAAAACGTTTGTGCTTGAAAGATGAACAAATAAAATTAAACTTCTAAATAACCAAAGCCGCTAACAATAAATTCAACATAGATATGTCCTCATTTCTGGGTATTTTAGCTCTGTAACAGCTGAATACCAGATTACATAATAATGACAAAAGAAAAATAAACCCAACGTACTTAGAAATTGTAGCTGTGATTTCACGAAGGGAATCTCTCTCGGCACTGTTGAAAATACAAATGACAACGTTTCTCTACATTATCATGTTGCCTTTACAGTGACTGTCCCTTGTGTAATTGCCACTTGAATACAAATGACAACTTTTTTTTTTTGCACTTATATCCCGACCAACATAAGGTCCATTTGTAATACAACATGATAATGTACACTTACAGTGAGTGTACATTATCATGTTGTCCTTATAGTGACTATCCTCATTTGTTGAAGAAGAAAAGCATTAATGTGGTTGAATAGCAATACATTCAAGTGGCAATTACACAAGGGACAGTCACTATGAGATGTCCTCATTTATGACTGTCCTTACAGTGAGTGTACATTATCATGGTGTCTTTAGAGTGACTGTCCTCATTTGTTGAAGAAGAAAAGCATTAATGTGGTTCAATAGCAATACATTCAAGTGGCAATTACACAAGAGACAATCACTGTGAGATGTCCTCATGTGTGACTGTCCTTGTCACAAATGAGGACATCTCACAATGACTGTCCCTTGTGTAATTCAAGTGGAAATTACACAAGGGACAGTCACTGTGAGATGTCCTCATTTGTGACTGTCCTTACAATGAGTGTACATTATCATGTTGTCTTTAGAGTGACTGTCCTCATTTGTTGAAGAAGAAAAGCATTAATGTGGTTCAATAGCAATACATTCAAGTGGCAATTACACAAGGGACAATGTCATGAGCCATGACATATTGAACTTAGTATAATAATAAAATGATTAGATGATATATAATAATCTATTATTAACGGTATATAACAATAATATATAATTATTATCAAAAGATAATAATAATATATAGTTAGCATAATAAGTAATATGTTAATTAAATAATATTAAAATATTAATAAATAATATAATTATGATTATAATTATAATATAAATTAATAATAAATAATTATTAATAAATTATATATATTATATTATAATAATATATTAAGTAATAATATTAAATCAATTATTGATATAATAATTTTAATATATAAATAATATTAATAAACCTCTCAATATAAAATAATATGTTATCACTATAATAATATTTATTATAATATTATTAATATTACTAACATCATTAATTATAATATTTAATAATAACAATAACATTAATAATAATAATAATAATAATAATATTTAAAGCAATATCGAATATCTGTAATCGATATACATCTACATTAAACATCTGCATTATCTATCACGATGAGGAATGAAGAAGTGACACAACAATCACTAGTCATTACACATCGATACCATGAGAGGATGATTAATGAACCAAATACTATGAAGTCAAGATCAACATGATATGAATAAGGGATAGGTCGCTATGTGTTTCAGAAGATGTATTGATAAGCAAGAAGGATAACCATTCATATATTATAAATAATCATTAATTGCACAAGTTTAGACAATGACATATCCGATAAAGCAATATCAAACATGAAGACCCGCTAGCAAATATGCACCATCACTTCCTATGTTATCATGACAATAACATAAACTAGATTGAATTCTACTATCTATATCAATAGACACCACATAGGAGGATATCGACTAAAGGATTGAAAGATTATCGATTGTCTGAGATAAACCACATCTTGTAGAAACACAAAAGCATCAGTGATTATATCACAAGCTATTGATGAATGAGGCATCAGTCATGGATAATAAGTACAATGTATCCTTAAGTATTAATAGGAATGGAAGTCAATTTGAAGATCAAACTCCATTACCAGCAATCAACCAATAAATGGACAATTATCAGAAAATGATATCGACTTATATAAGAGTAGAAAGATTGGATATAATCATAACAATATGGGATAAGGCAAGAGTTAATATCGATTGACTAAATAGTAATGATAGTTAGACCAAACTAATACAAACAAAATGGATGTTAACTACTGGTTGCACTACCAATTAGGGAAGATTACCTTCATAAAAAGATTTGATATTCAGTCAATCTGGGAGTTATCTATGATCAGAAAATAATGAAATAATATTATGTGAACTGTCGGATTATGGAAAGGTGTGATTAACAAAGGGACATGGAGGAAGAAACAAGACACATCTCATTCATAGCATCTCTTCATTTGTTAAAGACAATATAAGAATGCATTCTCGTCAGTCACTCAAGGCATCATTAGAACTTTATTTACTTATCCATATTTGGATATACTCAATAGAGCATCTGCCTTTGGCAGTTTGGTTTCAAGTTTATCATTGCAGATCAGAGACAACACCATGATTGCACAGATAGAAAGGATAGTCAGAAACAGCATCAATATTTGAAGTTGCAAGCATATAATTCAGAATCTGAAATAGCAACATATCACTCATAGCGATATTACACATTTGCATAATTACATCATCATATCAGACACAGCAAATACATTGCTATAAGCAATACTTATTGATTGTATATCGATATTGTTTATATCAGACATAGCATCATTATACTATCACTATAAGTGATAGGAAACATCATATTCATAGCATATTTCATATCATTATATCTGACAGTGCTATTAAACATATTGGTATCAATATCATCTTGCACACATATTGTGATTGAATCTGAAATAGCGGTTGATATCTTAAGTAACCTCCATTACTTAGTTTAATTGTAAGTATCTGATAGATTAAGTCTGAGAAGTGGAGTAATTGTTCCTGTTTTCCAAGTTAGCCAAAAAGGGGACATTACAGACAATCACTGTGAGATGTCCTCATGTGTGACTGTCCTTGTCACAAATGAGGACATCTCACAATGACTGTCCCTTGTGTAATTCAAGCGGCAATTACACAAGGGACAGTCACTGTGAGATGTCCTCATTTGTGACTGTCCTTACAGTGAGTGTACATTATCATGTTGTCTTTAGAGTGACTGTCCTCATTTGTTGAAGAAGAAAAGCATTAATGTGGTTCAATAGCAATACATTCAAGTGACAATTACACAAGGGACAATCACTGTGAGATGTCCTCATGTGTGACTATCCTTGTCACAAATGAGGACATCTCACAATGACTGTCCCTTATGTAATTCAAGCGGAAATTACACAAGGGACAGTCACTGTGAGATGTCCTCATTTGTGACTGTCCTTACAGTGAGTGTACATTATCATGTTGTCTTTAGAGTGACTGTCCTCATTTGTTGAAGAAGAAAAGCATTAATGTGGTTCAATAGAAATACATTCAAGTGGCAATTACACAAGGGACAATCACTGTGAGATGTCCTCATGTGTGACTGTCCTTGTCACAAATGAGGACATCTCACAATGACTGTCCCTTGTGTAATTCAAGCAGCAATTACACAAGGGACAGTCACTGTGAGATGTCCTCATTTGTGACTATCCTTACAGTGAGTGTACATTATCATGTTGTCTTTAGAGTGACTATCCTCATTTTTTGAGGAAGAAAAGCATTAATTTGGTTCAATAGCAATACATTCAAGCAGCAATTACACAAGGGACAGTCACTGTGAGATGTCCTCATTTGTGACTGTCCTTACAGTGAGTGTACATTATCATGTTGTCTTTAGAGTGACTGTCCTCATTTGTTGAAGAAGAAAAGCATTAATGTGGTTCAATAGCAATACATTCAAGTGGCAATTACACAAGGGACAATCGATCGCTGTGAGATGTCCTCATGTGTGACCTTTGTGAAGGCAAGTGCCAATTTGTACCCAAGTTACCAATATTGTGGCAAAAGTGGGAATGAAGCATTTAGGGGTCAAATTGGGCAAAGAAGTGTAGAAGTGGCCTATGTGAGGTCTAAATAGCCTAACTAAGTCATGGTTAGGGTCTTATGGTGTTTGAACAATAAGTTTTGAACCAAAATCCCAAAGGTTGTAACAAGTTGTCAATGTTGTCATTCACAACATTGACAACATTTGTGCAAGGGAGCATTTTCGAGTAAGATGGTTATGTAACTATATGAAACCATTGAATTAGGCATCAGATCAATTATAAGAGGCCTCCATCGATCTGTGAAAAAGGTTGGGGGGAAAAACATTTGGAATTAAGAAGATTTGTAGAGTAACACGGTTTTAGTGAATTCTTGAGTTTTTTTGTTTCTTTGTTTTCAGTTGATTAATGGATTAGATAGCTCGCAGTGTCTATTGGAAAAGTTAGTACAAGTTGTTTTTTTATTCTGTGTTGTGTTTTTTTTGAGTTTTGAAGCATTCCAACTAGTTTGTTAATTCTTTTGTTAAGTACCCTATCATTGGTTTGAACCAGGCAGGTTGAACAAATGGAGTCTTAGCTCATCATTCCATTGTCAATTTTGTACGGGCTCTTGGAATGGGTGAGGAGACTCCATGTACTATATGTTTGGAAGGAGGGGCCCTGGGAAGCTCATTTTCTATGTTTGCAATGATGTCCTAGGTGAGTCAGTTGAGCACAGTTAGGGATGACAAATCATTACAAGAAGATTACAACAAGTTGAATGCATTGGTTGCTTCAACTAAAATCTCATGGAGAGGTAGACACACATCTAAAGAAGCCCCAAGTCAAATTAGAAGATTGGGTGAGTTTCTTTGGCTGCTAAGAAAACAAACTCTTAGTCAGACTGTCCAAGTTGTGTCAAAATACTTGTTTTCAAGCATGGCTGTAGCAGTTGGTGTACAAAAAATCTAGGAGGAGAAGACCTTAGATATCTTGGAGTTCTCAATAAAGGGCATCTGAATCCTAAGCCCTTTAGGTGGCTTAATATAAACAAAAAGGCTTGACAAAGGCCTAATTGCTAGCAGCCTATTTTTGGGTGCAATTGGCATGGTTTGATGAACCGGATTGAAGTACTGATGAAAAGTATAGGTGAAGGAGTAATATTGAAACCAATAGAGGTCCTAGTGGCCAGCCTCTCCATGGAGTAAAGTTCTAGTTGAATGTGTTTCAATTTGTGAAGACAAGACTAGGAGTGTCCTAGTAGCTAGATTGGTATTGAGCAGAGTTCATTTTATTTCTTGTTGGTGTGCACTAGTTGAAGGAGTGGGATCTTGGGTAGAGATACCTAAAGAGTGTAGGGATAGTTAAGTACCCTATCAAGTCAAAACATTGGCCTAAAGAGACCCTAGTGAAGGATAGGGAGTGAGCAAGACAAAGTGTTACATCAATTAACAAGATCATTTTTTGGTAATTGTGTACATTATCATGTTGTCTTTACAGTGACTGTCCTCATTTGTTGAAGAAGAAAAGCATTAATGTGGTTCAATAGAAATACATTCAAGTGGAAATTACACAAGGGAATATCACTATGAGATGTCCTAAGTGTGACTGTCCTTGTCACAAATGAGGACATCTCACAGTGACTGTCCCTTGTGTAATTGCCACTTGAATGAGGACAGTCACTGTAAAGACAACATGATAATGTACACAAGTACCGTGAAGGTAGTCGCAAGTTAGGGCTGTTTCATTGCATACCCGAAACAATGAAGACATTATAGTCCACAAAACGTTTGTGCTTGAAAGATGAACAAATAAAATTAAACTTCTAAATAACCAAAGCCGCTAACAATAAATTCAACACAGATATGTCCTCATTTCTGGGTATTTTAGCTCTCTAACAGCTGAATACCAGATTACATAATAATGACAAAAGAAAAATAAACCCAACGTACTCAAAAATTGTAGCTGTGATTTCATGGAGGGAATCTCTCTCGGCGCTGTTGAAAACACAAATGACAACGTTCTTGTTTTTTTTTCCCTTATATCCCGATGTGATTTCGCGGAGGGTTACGGTGCTGTTGAAAACACAAATGACAACGTTCCTTTTTTTTTTTGCCCTTATATCCCGACAACATCGCAATTGCAAGTTAGGGCTGTTTCACTGCATACCCGAAACAATGAAGACGTTACGGTCCACAAAATGTTTGTGCTTGAAAGATGAACAAATAAAATTAAACTTCTAAATAACCAAAGCCGCTAACAATAAATTCAACATAGATATGTCCTCATTTCTGGGTATTTTAGCTCTCTAACAGCTGAATACCAGATTACATAATAATGACAAAAGAAAAATAAACCCAACGTACTCAGAAATTGTAGCTGTGATTTCGTGGAGGGTTACGGCGCTGTTGAAAACACAAATGACAACGTTCTTGTTTTTTTTGCCCTTATATCCCGATGTGATTTCGTGGAGGGTTACGACGCTGTTGAAAACACAAATGACAATGTTCTTATTTTTTTTGCCCTTATATCCTGATGTGATTTCGCGGAGGGTTACGGCGCTGTTGAAAACACAAATGACAACGTTCCTTTTTAATTTTGCGCTTATATCCTGACAACGTCGCAATTGCGACAGTGCCAAATGTATTGTCGTCGCAAATTGCGACGGTGTCGGGCTATATTTGAAAAAAAAAAGCCAAAACCGCATGACATTTGCCTGCCGTCGCAAATTGGCATCGCAATTTCACCCCAAATGTATTAGTGCTGCTCTTTACATTCACATGATATATCTCGCATATTACATCATCACTTCATTACATCACATTCTTCTTACAATTTATAATTACATATATACAAGTTATTAAGACTAATAACTTTACATGGTCAGCTTCCATATATCTTTATCTAAGAGTTAACATCTAGGATGTCATCCCTTTATATTGTTAAGTCATTATTTTGATAAATAAAATAATCCCTTAACTCTTTACCAATTTTGCCTTCATAACTATCCTGTCGGCTTCACACTGTCTTCGGTAAAACTATCATACCTAATTCTGTACATGTCGTACTAACTTACACTCTAAGATGGGTCATCATTACTCACCATAGAGTCTATGTTCAAGTGCACAAGAACTGAACTTACTCTAGTCAACATCACAAACAAAAACTATTCCCAGTGCACTGGTGAAAACACTGTCTTACACTTTGACAAATTTGCAATGCACTCTATCATACTTGCTCTCTAACCTGTGTGATCTTCATGTGGATCATATGTTTGCATAATGACAAAATCTATGTACTCACTTCAGCCAAATTGCCAACAATCTCCCCCTTTGTCATTGGTGGCAACATATGAGAAAATTGGCTAAGTGTACAAGTCAAAATCTCAAAATTGTATCAAAATTGTGGCCATAGTATAGAATATGTATACTATCCTTATAACTCCTCAAAATATAATCTCTAATACAATATTCCCCCTAAGAGTATCAATCCTTATTATATATATATATATCAATTTTCTGCTCTAATATCTCTCCCCCTTTGACAACAATGACAAAATAAGGTAGGGAGGATTACAAAATTGTATCCCAAAAAGATTATACCTTCATTTTCTTATTACAAAGCTAGTAGGCTTGCAACACAATCTACAAAATCAGCTTTCATAGCTTCTATCTCCTTCTCCCATGATTTCTTGATGGAATCTGCCACATTGAGTAATGTGCTCGGTCCATAAGCTACTATTTGACATGCTTGGAGGTTTTCAAATTGGAATTTTTGAAAGGATGTCTTAGCTGTAAGGCATTCTTCTAATTGCTCTTCAATGATGCTCAACTTTATAGAGATGTGTTCTCTCAAAAGAGTGAGTCTCCTCATTTTTTTGTTCCTCTCATCTTGCAATATACTTATTTCATCATAAAGCTTCTGAACTTTATTTTCAACATCACATACCTTCACATTAGGTCTAGAAAGAAGGTTACATTCATTCTAAATCTCAGCTTCCTTCAACTTGATCTTATATTCCTCTTCTGTTGTCACAATCTCTAGTTTTGTACACTATATGTACAATTATTTTCCTATCTCAAAATGCTTCCTCAAGTTTTTGATACAAATATCAAGATTGCTAATATCATTCCTGATATTCTAACTGATGTTCAAAATCATTTCAACTTCATAAGCTGCTTGAGCTCTCACTTTTGCAACATTAGATAGGTTAGTGAATTCATTGTCAAAAGTGTTCATTACCTTCTTAGCTTTCTCCAAAGGGTCTACCTCTATGATTTGTGTAGTTACAGTGCTTTTTAACTTCTCAGTAAGGTCCTTCAGGCTCCCTTCAAGACTCTTTACTTTCTTGTTCTTGCCAATGATTTTATTCAAAGAAGTGATCAGTTCCAATTGATCATCATCATCAACTTCCTTTCCTAAATCTTCAATCAAAGATCCAATCTCCTTCTTTCTAGTCTTAGGGGTAAGACTGATGTCTTCTTTGGTAGGAATGGGTGCTTGAATCTTAGTCTCCTTAGGTTCTTCACTAATAGATTGAGTATGTTCCACTTCTTTAGTTCTATCTGGTTCATCAAGAGCCGAATTGTCAACAATGTTTTCTAAGTTCTTGAATACATTTTCATCAATATCCAAGGTGACCTTAGTACCTTCTACATTCATGGTTTCATATTCTATGTTAATAGCTGAAGGAGAGGGAATATCCTCTTGTTCAGCTTCAACTGCTTGCTTTGCTGCAACTGATGGCTCTCCAATAGTTTCTGCCATGACCTTGATTATTGCCTACTCTATATCTGAATTTACTTCTTCATATCTACCTCCCATAATCAAAATGGCTCTCTTTTTGGTTCTCAAATAGGTTCTTAAAGCCTTCAAAATCTACTTCAAGTGTTCATTGTCTCTCACTTCACAAAGCTTTCTTACTAGGTTCTCTCTGATAGTTTTATCTTCCTCAAATGCTCTCTGATTCCTATTTACAAGTTTGGTATACAAATCATCAGGTATTTGACCTTGAATAGAATCAAATTTCTTGTCAGCCAAAATCATATGCTTCACAATAGCATTCTCCAAATTTAGTCTTTCTGAATAATCATAAAGTTTATAGTACTTGTTTATTTTAGTGAAATTTCTAGCTTGTATGATTTCTTCATTCACTCTCTCAACTCTTAGTTTCCATGTATTCTTCTTAACTGTAGTGTCATCATCTTTTACTTTTTCAATTTCTCTTGGTACTAGTTGAACTAAAGTCTTCTGTCTCTTTCTTGGTCTAGTAGAAATTTCTTTCATTCTCTTGCTAGCTGTGGAGGAAGTGGATCAAGTTGTTACTTGTTCCATTTCTGGTTCCTCTACTTTCACCTTTTCTTGTGTAGGTACTTTTTGTACTACATTGGATGACAAAGGTGGTACAATCAAGACTTCTTTCTATCCAATATCCCTGATTGTTGCTGATGTCTATTTTGCTATTAAGAATTCTTGTTCAATCATTCCTGAATCTTTCCGTATTCTCCTTATAGTGCTGTCAACTCTCTTCTTAGATTGCTTCTCTTCAGTTATAGCTTTTGTAGAGTTGAAGATCTCTTCAAAAGTTCCAAATCTGCTACACTGAGTGTCCAATTTACACTTTAGTAGTCTCTCAACATATTCTTCTATTTCAACCTCAAATATCTCATAGCCAAGAGGGTCTATGAACTCAATTCTAGGTTCCACTACTTCAATATAGGTAAAGTCAGTGTCAACCATGAAATATATATCATTTTTATACTTCTCCATAAGTGACTATGGAATCCTTGATTTGCTAGTTACCAATTTCTAAAATATCTTCATTACTAACATAGCACTCTCATTCACTTTGTCAATAACATGTCTCAAATATACTTTATTTATCCTTTCCATAGTAGATTGACCATCATTCCTATCATTTGTAATGGTGTAAGGAAATCTTCTCAATATGTGGAAAAACATATATGTGACCAAAGATGAGAATCTAAATTGTGCATACTTAGACTTCTTAATCTTCTCCAAGTTTTCAAACAATTGAATTATAAGAATTTCACACATATCAACTAGCTCCTTGTCAACACACATTAAATAGGCAATATGTACCATTCCATCTACCATGTCATCTTCTCTAGCATTTGCACAAAAATTAGTGGTTAGGATCTTGCATAGGTATCTCACATCATGTTGTTTCATTTTGCTAATCACAATTCCTCTACCATTGTAAAATGAACCTATGTTGTCTATGACTATTTTCCTCATATTCTTCTCATTTAAAGGAATAGCACCAACTTTAGACAAACATGTGACTTCATGAATCAAGTCAGCTGTAATGTCTATTACTCTATCCTCTAGCCAAAACTTCCCATTATGAATTATGCTCAAGATGATTTTACTGCATTCTTCATTATCAAAGTCATACTACAAAGCATACTTAACAATCTCATTGTCTTTCAAATGTTCATATCCTTGTTTCAATGACATCTCTTGATTTTAAATCTTCTGATACTCACTTGTAAATTCACTATCACTTAGGGTTTCTAACTTGCATCCAAGATAACTACTCACATTCTCCAAATGCAAAACTATGTCTGGTACAGATGATAATGCTAACCTAGGATCATCTTCTTCTAAGGGTTCTACTAGTTCCCTCTTCATTCTAGGTCTATTTTTATCTCTGACATTATGAATTAATGATACATCCATGACTACTTTAAATTCCTTATATCGATTCAAAGATCTGCCAAGATAAATACCTCAAATTCATGAATTTAGGGCTTTCGTAGATTCGACGCTCAAATCTTTCACCAAATCACTTCAAAATGCTTCCAATATCTATTCTTTTCTCTCCTAAACACTTAAATTTTCTTTGATAATCAAATAACTTTGATCATAACCTTTTATTACTTCAATGTCACTTAGATTTGATATCGCATTCAATTCTTTTGCCACTTCTTTCCAAAGAGTTGTTTCTGTTAACCTGCAAAACTTAAAACTTCTTGTGATCTTGCAAAACCTAATATTTTCTTTTGCACTCTTAACCATAGCATTAGTACATCATAAAATACCTTGCATTAACTACACAAGACTTAATTCATCATAAATATACTTCTACACTAATTCTAAGTTCCTAATCTACTATAATTTTCATAAATTAAGTGCTTCTAGATAGGTCAAGTAAAGATTCATTCTTACCACTTGATACTTCACCTTTCTGATTACCTTCAATGTTGAATATGTCTCCTTGATTTGTGTCTTTAACAAACTTCACTTCATCTGCATTACTATAGCAACCTTTCTGTCTGTTACTTGCATCTTCATTTCTTCTTGCATGATTTCTAGGGTTAGGGTTAGTATGAAAAACTCCATTGTTCATTCTGCAAAACCTTGTTGTATGTCCAATCTTATTGCATATCTGACAAACAATTCCATTGTTCCCATATCTTGGTCCTTGCTGATTGATTTGTGATCTGCAGTTTCTAGCAATGTGTCCAACCTTGTTGCATCTATAACATACTACTCCATTTCTTCTGTTCATATCTTCAGTAGGTCTCTTATCTGCATTGTTAGTATTCCTGAACATTCTACTACCATAATTATTCTCAATAACTTTAGTTTTTCTACATTTAGTAGCTCTATGTCCAAAACCATGACAATTATAACAATAACCATTAAGAGGTTTAAATTTTTTACCTATGTAATCTCTCTTCATATGACCAATAGTGTTACAACCAAAATATCTACCTTTAAATTCTCTTTGCATACCTTTGGGTGATTCTTCTTGCTTCGGTGATTCTTCTTCTTTAGGCGTGTCTTCAGATTTGTTGATCTCATCTAACTTCTTCTCATCTATGCTTTCAAATTCTTTTAGATCTGGTTCCTTGCTTTCATCATTTGTTTTGAATATATTAAATCCAAGTCCAGTCTTATCATAGGATGGTTTCCCAAAAGATACTTGTTCATCAATCTTCTCACTATTTGAATATAGCCTTTCAAGTTGTTGTTTGGATTGAGTCAATTCACCTTTCACAATCTTATTGTATTTCTCAAGTTCTGCATGCTGCAAATTTACTTTCTCAAATTCAGATGTTACTTTGCCAAGGTTAGATTTTAATTCTTCATTTTCAATCTTCAACCTTTCATTCTCAAATCTTTGATTTGCTTCATTTTTGTCATTTCCATCTTTCAAACTAAGCTTTAGATTTTCTATCTTCAGTTTATGCTTAAGGATCACATTTTCTTTTTCTAAATTGTCATCACAATCTTCAATAAGAATTTTGGATTCTTTTTCAGATTTTAGATCTTCTACCTTGTTTTTCAGTTTCTCAATAAGGTTCTTTGCGTCATCATATTTCCTTTTCAGAGTGTTTCTTTCATCAATAAGCATATCAATCTATTCAAGAGCTTCTTCAAGATTCTTCTGTAGTTGATCCATATCCATAGAGATCTTACTCAAGTTGCTAGGCTTTCCTTGAATGATTCTTTTCTGAGTAACTAAGCTCCGATACCAATTGTTAGAAATAGGGAATACTAAGAGGGGGACTCACTCAGTATTCTACAAAATTTATATTTTTCCCAATTATGGATATAACAGATTATCTTTATACATGCATAACATAAGAAGCTAAACATTATGCATAGCAATAGAAATAAAGAACTCATAACACATGATATGTTCTCAAGGAAACCCTGGCCAAGGGAAAACCCTGGTGGGGATGGCACCCACAAAGATCTACTAATAAAAAGTATCCTATTAAGGATATTGACCCTGTTAGGAGTCTATTACAAGCATATAGTGTATCAGTCCTGGTTAAGGGACTATAGGCCTTGTTAGAAGCCTCAACCCTGTTAGGAGTTGTCAATACAAAATCTGATTACCAGATGAGCCCACTACCCAAACAAGTAATGTGCAATGTATATTGATTAAAAAAATGGATTTAGGTACATAACCTTATGCTGCTTCCATCAATGTCTATTCGCTGCTCTTTACATTCGCATCATATATCTCACATATTACATGATCACTTCATTACATCACATTCTTCTTACAATTTACAATTACATATATACAAGTCATTATGGCTAATAAATTTACATGGTCGGATTCCATATATCTTTATGTAAGAGTTAACATCTAGGATGTCATCCCTTTATATTGTCAAGTCATTATTTTGATAAACAAAATAATCCCTTAACTCTTTACCAATTCAACCTTCATAACTATCCTGTTAGCTTCACACTATCTTCGGGAAAACTATCATAACTAATTTTTTACATGCCATACTGACTTGCACTCTGAGATGGGTCATCATTAGTCACCATAGAGTCTATGTTCAAGTGTGCAAGCACTGAACTCACTCTAGTCAATGTCTCAAACAAAAACTGTTCTTGGTGCACTGGTGAAAACATTGTCTTACACTTAGAAAAATTTGCAATGCGCTCTATCATACTTGCTCTGTAACCTGTGTGATCTTCATGTGGATCATATGTTTCCATAATGACAACATCTATGTACTCACTTCAACCAAATTTCTAACATATATGGTAATAAATTATCATCTTTAGTCTGATAATCATCATTAACCTGGTTTATAATCAACTGAGAATCCCTATAGACATTCATTTCAAATACTTTCCATTGTAAAGCCATCTTTAGCCCAATCGGCAAAGATCCATATTCTACTACATTATTAGTGCAAGGAAAGAATAGCTTGTAAGATTTTGGAATTGTGTATCCTTGCAGCATGACAAAGAGAATACCAGCTCCTGAACCTTGTTGAGTACATGATCCATCAAAGTATAGTTTCCATGTTTGTGTAGATAAAGCCATGATGTGTGCATTAGGAAACTATATGTGTATAGGTTGGTCATCCATTGATGGAGCATTAGCTAGCTGATCTATTATCACTTGGCCTTTGATAGCTTTCCTATCCACATATTCAATATCAAATTCACTAAGGAGAATAACCCACTTAGCCAATCTGCCTGTCAATGTTGTCTTGCTTAATAGGTACTTTAAAGGATCAATCTTTGCAATGAGCTTGATTGAATGTGACAACATGTAATGTCACCACTTTTGTGAAGCAAAAACAATGGCCAGACATGCTCTTTCTATAGGAGAATAGTTAAGCTCATATGCCACTAGAGTGCGACTGATATAGTATATGGCTTTTTCTTTCCCTTCATGATCTTGCTAAGCCAGAAGAGCACCTAGTGAAATTGTCGTAGCTAAAATGTAGAGCAAGAGTGGCTTGCCTAGAATTGGGGACATCAGAGTTGGAGGATTCGCTAGATATTGCTTGCTTTTACTGCAAGCTTCCTCGCACTTATCATCCCATTAGAAGAAGATATTTTTATGCAACAAATGTTGAAAGGGATGACTTCGATCTACTAGTTGAGAAACAAATCTTTGGATGGATTGGAGGCATTCCTGCAAAGATCTTAACTGACTGATGTTAGTGGGGGAAGCCATCTCCATTATTTCTTTAACTTTTTTGGATCTACCTTGATTCCTTTGGCTAAGAAAATATACCCTAACAGTTTACCAGATGTGACCATGAATGCACATTTCTTTGGATTGAGTCAAATTTGAGACTTTTCCATCTAGGTGAAGATTCTATCCAACACTCTCAAATGACCAGCTCTATCTTTAGATTTTTCTAAAATGTCATCAACATAATCTTCCATAATAGTGTGCATCATATCATGAAAGATTGTGGTCATAGCTCTTTGGTAAGTCACTCCAGCATTTTAAAGGCCAAATGGCATCACATTCCAGCAGTATGTAACCCATGAATAAGTAAAAGAAGTCTTTCCCTGGTCTTCTGGTGCAATTTTGATCTAGTTATAGCTAGAAAAACCATCCATTAATGATAACATCTCATGCCCAGCTGTTAGATCAACAATAATGTCAATATTTGGTAGAGGAAAGTCATCTTTTGGACAAACTTTATTAAGATCTTGAGAATCAATACAAATCCAGATAGACTTGTCTAGTTTTGAGATGGGGACAATATTTGAAATCCACTCAGCATAGTCAATAGCATGAATGAATCCAACATCTAAGAGCTTCTTCAATTCTGCTTTAACCATTAGTACAATGTGTGGGTGTATTTTGTGGAGCTTCTGCTTAATTAGCTTTACACCTGGTCTAATAGATAAATGATGCATAATGAGATTTGGGTCCAGTCCATGCATATCAGCATAGGACCAAGCAAAGTTGATTTGTCTCTCTTTGAAATTTTTTGCAAAAACTTCTTTCTCTAATTCTGTCAAGGATGCTGCTACTTTGAGGATGCATGGAGACTCCTTTGTTCCAATGTTAAGAGGTATTGTTGGTTCTATAAGAATGGTAGATTTCTCTTGATACAAATAATTGGGAAGAGTGTCAATCCTTCCATCATCAGGTGCCTCAGAGAGGTTTTCACCATTAGATGTGTCATTTCTTTTTACTATTTTTGGATCTAACACTGCCACTGAGTGGTTTTCACCATTAGATCTGTTGATTATTTTCATATTTTTATGACTAAAAGGATTGGCACTCTCTCCAAAGTAGGCCATGTCATTGAGTTCTATCAAAAATCCTGACTTGTGATCCCCTGGAGGCAAATGATCCATAATTCTGAGATAGTCAATGATTGCATCATCATTGTGGAAGACATCAAGTTATGGCTAAGCGGGAGAATCCCAATTGATAAGGTCAGGGCGTACAAGGGGCATTTGATCATTTGGGTTAATTTCAAAGGTAGAGATGGTATTGATGGAAAAGTTATCAAGGTTCATGATGGTATCAACAAGGTCTATCTCCATACTCTCATCCGAATTATCTGTCGCAAGATAACACTCACTTCCCTCACTATCGACAAGAGTAGTATTACGTGGGAGCAATCCTAGTGAGTCAGTCCTTGAGCTCTCACCGTCATGGTAATCATTACTATATTGATGGACAACCTCAACTCCTATATCTTCAGTACAATCAGATAATGAATCCCATTCATAATCATTAGAGTCTGAATCATCATTATCCCCAAGTCTATCAATGATTCCTTGTGCTATCCTTTGTTTCTCTTGATCTACATACATACCATTCTTTCTAAATTTTAAGGTAGGAGCTTTAGATATCTCATGAAAAGGTGTGATCTTTTCTTTTCCTTTTGGTTCTTCTCCTTTGTATCCTAATCTTGTAGTGTCTCTTTGATAGTTTGGATTTTGCAAAATTGGCTTTATAACACCCTCTCTTTGTAACCCTATAGGTCCAGCACCTCGGTATCCCATCTTTTGTAGCAACATATACCCTTTACCATAGACATCAGGTGATATATATTCATGTTTGATATCCTCTTCATTCTTCTATGTCTTAAGCAAATCATTATCATTACGCTCAGCTACCTCTTTGGATATTTTGCCCCCACTTATAAATGTGTCATAAACAAGTGTTGAAGGGGGTTTTTATTGTTGTTTAGTGATCAAAGATCTACCATATGATATAGGAGATAAAGGTAACTCTGCGATACAAAGAGCTTGACCTAAAGTGTACTCTCCCATACTTCTTTCTTTGATGTCTATCTTGATCCCATTTGAGTTAGAAGTTGATGCTACATTACTAGGATCAATGTGTGTAGTTGTAGAAGATCCAATATGATTATAGGGAACCAAAGAATCAGAGGTCTTCACATTGCTACAATATTGAAAAGGATTAGTGTCTCCTTTGATAGTAATCTCCTAACCATTATGAGGGAATTTCAAACATTGGTGATAATTTGATGGCATAGCTTGTATGGAATGAATCAATGGTCTTCCCAAGAGAATGTTATAAGCAAGATCCATGTCAAGAACTTGGCAAGGTACATCTTTGAAAATAGGACCAACTCTAATTGGAAGAATAATAGATCCTTTAGATGATCTCTCTTCCTCATCATAAGCCTTTATTGTGATTTTCTTTTTGGGATCAATAGCATTTTCAGAAAAACCCAATACAAGGACTAACTTTAACGTGTAGATATTCAAACTAGCTCCACCATCTATTAGTACTCTTTTAATTTTGTGACTCTAGATAAGGACTTCAATATGTAGGAGAGCATTATGAGGTTGGGTAATAGCCAAATCATCATTCTAAGTGAAGGATAGATAGTGTGGGGTTGTTAAATGTCCAACCATAGCTTGAAATTGATCATGATCTAGATTTGTGGGGACCTAAGTTTCTAAAAGAGCTTTTTCAAGGATATCTTTATGAGTTGGGGATAGACGCAAAAGCTCTAAGATGGATATCTGGGTGGGTGTTTTCTTGAGTTGTTCCAAAAGATTGTACTATTTGGAAGTATTAGCTATAGACTTTGGGACATAAACAGACTTGTTTTGAGCAGTGCTTGCCTTAGATGGGACTCCTTGAAGAGTAACTTTGGCTTGAGCACGAGTAGTAACATGGACTGGTGGACTCTCTAATTTGTCCTTTATGGTAATGACATTTAGAAATGTTACCAACATATCTATAGGGCGTAGTATTATAATTGGCTTGATTGTCACCCTTAGTGTTGGAAGAACCTCCTTTTTCATGCTTAGGAAGTGGATCTTTGAAAGTTGTATGTGATTCATTCGAGATATGCCCATCAACACCAATTTCACCACTTTTAATTAAGTCTTGAATTACATTTTGGAGCCTTTGGTAGTCATTGGTTTTATGTCCTTTTCCTCTATGAAATTCACAATAATCATTCCCATTCCACCAAGAAGGCTTTAGGCTAGGTTCAAAATCTTTCGTTGCAGGAAGCATAATGAGTTTCTTTGTGATTAACTTTTATAATGCTGATTCGAGAGATTCTCCTAAAGGAGTAAAGTTTCTTCAAGGTGACATAAAAGGAAATCTTGGTTTAGATGAATCTTTGTTGGTGTTTGGAGTTGTTGATTGATTGATGTAGGTATCTTGAGTAGTGTTGGCCTTACTTGTGAGATTTAGAAGGGGTTGTGTTGGTTTGACATTACGATTATCAACAATCCCATCATTGACATTGTTTTTGTTTTTATTCTAGAATTTAGATTTGTCATTGTTATAGTTTTTGGGATTGGAATTTGAGGACCCAACATTGTCTTTGGAATAAATTTTTATCTCACCTTTTCTGACCATGGCTTCCTCAATCTTAATACCATTTTCTATGAGCTTATTGAAGTTTGGTGGACATTGCAATTGTAACCTATAACTCATTTCTAGTGTAAGGTTATGCACAAAGATATCCATCTTTTCTTGTTCAAGAATCATTCATGGATATTTGGCAAACAATTGATGCCATATTTGCAAAAAATTAAGGAAGGGTTATACATTCTTTTGGTGTGCATTGCAAAGATCAAGCATAGTGACTTCATGTTTGATGTTATATGAATAATGAGTCACAAATTTTTCAAGAAGCTCATTGAAAGATTTGATGTCTGGGGGTAGTTTGGAGAACCATTCCATGACTTGTACTCCTAAAATTCATGGAAATAGTCACATAAGATAAGTGTCATTGTGAGTGACTTCAATACAAGCAGCACAAAACTCACGAATGTGGTCTTGTGGATCTGAATTCCCTTTGTATTTGTCAAATTTTGGTACCTCAAAATAAGGAGGGAATGGAATCACTGCTAAATTCTTATCAAAAGGATAAGGACATATATCATCCAAAGAATACTTCTTAGTTGATGATCTAGTTTGGATGTCTCGGGTTTGTTGTTGAAGCATCTGGATTTGTTGTAGAACAGGATCCAAAGATAACGTGTTTCCTTGAGTATTTTGGGAAACATTTTGATATTGAGTATGTTGAGAATCTTGGATTGCTGATTATTTTGAGAAGCATTGGGTTGTTGATTATTTTGAGAAACATTGGATTTCTGATTGGTGTCCTTTGTTCCTTGAGTATCTTGAGAACCTTTAGGGATTTCTTGATTGTTTGTGTTAGTTGGTTCTCTAAGATGGGAAACATCAAATTCACTTAGTAGCTTAGCTCCTTGTTGAGCAAGCATGAGGAAATACATCTCTCTATCCAAGCCTAGAAGTCTTTCCATGACATGATAAAATTGAGGATCTTGTGTAGCATCTCTAAGTTCTTCATCAGTGGGTTTTTCAGTTGATGTAGAAAGTGAAGTTTTCTTAGGAAATTCTTTTAACCAAGGGTTCTCTTCATTGTTGGTATTTCCTTCCATCTTGTCTAGAGATTCTAGATTAATGGCTTGTTTGAGCTTCTGAGATCAAGTTTGAACCATAAAATTGAGAAAGTTGATTTATGAGATGAAAGATTTTTTATGAAAAGATATGGAAAGAGTGTTTGATAGAAAAGATATTGAAAAGTGTTGAAAAGTGATAAGACAACTTGATAAACTCTAGGTCAATAGGAGGTATAGATCCCACTATGATATGGCAAAGAAAAATCAAGAGATAATAACCTAAGTAACTTTGATTGAGGATGATAGATCCTAATAGGATAAACTCACAAAGATCAAAATCTAATAGATAAGATGATGTCTTCAACACTAAATTTGGAATTTTAGAAGATTAGAAGAAATGATTGGATGACTTTTGGTGAAGGAAGGATGATGAAAATTGATGTAAATCATCAAACTAAAGATCAAAGGTCTGTATAGGTCAATTTTTTTTCTAGAATCTTACTAAAGATGAAAAATGGGTATCTGAAAAAGTAATTTTGAAAATTCCAAGGCCTATGGGAATGCTCTCTATTGTAAATGTGCAGCAAAAAATGCACAAGATAGTTTGATATATGCTCAGCAAAAGTGATCAAATGCACAACAATTTATAACCGATGTAAGGTGATAGTATTACATGCACAGAACAGTTGGATATATGCACAACAAAATCTGATAAAAGTGTAGGTTTTTGTTGTTTTGATTGATTTTCAGCTTGATAATTTGGAATTTTTGGATTTTCTAATATTTTCTAGTTTTTGGCAAAGTAAAAATGTGTAAACACACACAAGCAAGACATAAATGATTTTGATCTAATCTAATCTAGCATGAATGCACAAACACGCTTACAATCCTAAGGTTGGAAAGGATAGTATCTGCTGAATCCCCACTAGGATAATAAAATCCAGCCATGCAAATTCATAGTAGATAGCCTAGGAACTTGGAGGCATAGGCTCCTCCTTACATTTGCACACACTTCTTAGGCACACCAAGTTCTGAATTCAATGGGTCATTACTTCCCAAAGAACTGCTATCTCTACTATGAACCATGAGTAATGTGGGGTGTCTTCACGGGCTTGGGTGACCCCTTGAGCCAACAAATAGAAGGTTTTTGGTCGCTATACAAAACTATTTAATAAGGACATCCCTTCAGGTGGTTGTGATCAAGTCATTTTCCCAATTAAGGGGGCTCTCCCAATCCTTTCAAAGCAAGGCTTTCACCTCTACTAAGTAAGACTTTAACACACCACTGGGGTACTGGAGGAGATTTTGGTTGCCACAATGAATTTACACCTATCTAATGTGAGACTAATCACACTAGCATTTTTTATATACCGGTTTGGAAGGGCTTGGCTTTAGCCTATTATCGATTGGGTCATTCCTTGGGGTGAGTACCTCTTTTCCCACCAAAGACCACCCTCTAAAAATTATAATAGTTTCTCTTACACCCAAGGTCCACGAATGGCGAGGGGAGAGGATACGTTGTTATAATTTTGGGATTACAAATAGCTATTAAGAAAGACACAACAAACACTTAAGCTATGCTAAAGAAAAGACACAAAGCAAAAACATGTCATATTTTAAGCCCAAACAAGGTTATAGTTTATTTTGCAATACCCCTTAAGAATCCTGCAAACAAACTTGTTATAAATTTAGCAATGGGGTCTTCAAACTAACATCCTAGAAAGATAGCCTAAAGACTACCAAAATGAACAAAAACTTGTCAAAATGTTAGCTAGAATCAAATCTAACAAAAAACTAAATTTTACCACAATAACTAACAAATGCGCAGAATAGTGAAACAAATGCGCAACAAATATGGATTTATGCACAGAATGTATGTATGCATGGGAAAATGAAATGTAGGTGCAGTTAATTGGAATGAATGCACATAAAGAACAAATGCGCAACTTAGAATATTAAAAGCACAGAAACTTATGGTAAATGCACACTTTTATGCCAGGAAACTAAAAGAATGGAAAGAAAATGATGATAGTTTGACATAAATGAATGCGCAACCCAAAGTGATGAATGTGCAAGAATCATGGATGTATGCACAGGAAATTTCTGGAAACGTCTGCACACAGAAAACTATAAAACAAAATGTTAAAAATGTGGGGAGGCCCCACGGTGGGTGCCAAAAATGTATGCAAATTAGGTGAATACTTTTCTAAATGATAAATTAACTACTTAGAAGCTAATAAATCTATCCAATATGTAAACTACAATGAAGAATACAATCAAAATGAAGCTAAAATAGCATTTTACCTTCACCTACCATGTAGCTTGTCTCCATTTCTCTCCTAGCCTTGATTTCTTGAGGATGTTGAGCTCTCAAATTTTCAAAATGAAGCCTTTTCCCAAGATGCTACCAAAGTGTGGAGATTTGATGATGAATGCAAAATAGCTCAAAGCTTGATTATGTAACTAATGGATGGAATGCAAAATGGATTGATGATAATATGGATGCTTGATTGCTCGTAGAATGCTTGAATGCTTGGATGCTTGAATGCTTGATTGCCAAATTACCTATTAGCTCACAAAGGGGAAATGAGGCTCCTTTTATATAAATTTGGAGGATCTAAGCCTAGGTGGCACAATCCTACAGTGGAGAATGAAAGGTGGAAGATCCTAGGGCTAGGATTGACTTGGTTAAAGGAGTTGATAGAAAGGGGGATGTAGTTGGAATGTGAGAGGAAGAATAGGGATGATGTTCCTCTCATATTGACATGGAGGAGAACAAGGTGGAAGGGAAAGACACATGTCAAGTGTCTCACAAAGACCAAAGAGAGAAAGAGGGAGAGACCTTTTCCTCATGAGGACTCTTTGTACAAGTGTCCCATGAGTCACCTTTGACCCTTAGAGGTGGCTTGAGAAGCCCCTTAGGAATAGGGCACATCTCTTGACTTGGTTTAAGAGGGGACATGTGGTCATGAGACCAAGTCCTATGAGGCTACATAGCCATTAAGAATAGGACATGTGTGGGTGAGGATAATTACCAATAAATAATTACTTATTTTAGCCAAAGTGATGTGTCAGGTGACTAGGTAAGTGAGGTGGACTAGGGGACTTAGTCATATTTAGGTGATTGTATATTTAATTAAATCACTTTAATAAGACCAATTAGAAGACTTAGGATAAAGGAATAGACTATAGTGAATTTACTAAATAAATTGAATAATCTATTTAATAAATAGAGGAAATAAATATTAATTAAATAGTAAATATTTAACTAGTTAATGAAGCCATTTTTAAATGTATACAAAACTTACAACTAAGTAAGAACTCGGTTAAGAGATTTACAAAGGCCTAGGAAAACCACTCTATTAAGAGATTTACCCTGATTCACCTATAAAACTGTATTAGTATGTGATCCTTTAGTATAAACTATGGATGTTGATAAAAAATGTTCTCCTTCTAATACTTGTTTGATCTCCAAAATCAAATATAGCTCATCTTTCTCCTTCACTGCTTTGCTCAATCACTATGCCTAATCTTTTCATCTAATAATAAAAAACTTCTCTTCTCCACATACATGAGATTTCCATTGTTCTAATCTCCTTACTACATTTAGGGTTTAGATCTCATCTTATATAAACATCTGATCAATATTCTAGATGAAGATCAATGATCTAGATTAATTACTTATGTCTCTTAAGCATTCCTTTTTTCTGATAGAATACAAGGTTTTCATAGGGATTAATGATAATAATTACAAAGCATAATCATCCCCTTGATTCACTCAACAATCCTTATATCTCACATAAAAGTCAGCCAAAATGGTTTACCTTACTGTTTGTGCCATTACAAACACATCTATCAAAACTATCTTACTCAGCATATGAAGTCTCTGATAATCGACAATTACTATTGTTCATATACTAGTAGTCAGCACTAACTCTTCTATGCAACTTAGCATAAACTACTTAGCAACTAATGAAGTTTTCGGTGACCTATGACTTGCTTGATAGTAACTAATGCTTGGTAACTATACAAGTTTATACATAACTCAGCCTTAATAATATGGTTTGGTCACAGTGATGATTGACCAACATTGCCTTGAAAATGACTAAGTGTTAGACACTAATAGACAACAAAACATAGGGATCAACAATGTCTTGATACAAGGGGATTTATGTTGGAAAAATAGGGATGGTATACTTATATTTTTTGTAGATATGTATCATGCTTAAATCAATATTAAAGGAGAATCATGATGGGGTGTGTGGTGGTCATTTTTCATCAAGGACCACTACTCATAAAATTTTAAATGTTGGATATTATTGGCCATGTTTGTTTAAAGATTGTTATGCATATGTCCAAAAGTATGAAGATTTCTAGAATTTTTTTGGAAAACTCAAATATGACGGTGCATTAGCTCTTAAACCTTTTTCCACTGAGGAGCCATTTCAAATGTGGGGTATAGATTTCAATGGTGAGATTGATGATGGTTCAAGTGGAGGACATAAATGGATCTTGGTTGCTACTGATTACTTTACCAAATGGGTTGAAGCTATACCCACAAGATAGGCAACAAGAAAAGTAGTGATTAAATTTATGATTGAGAATATATTGATATGGTTTAGTGTTCCATGCAAGATTATTTGTGATAATGCCATGTGTTTCAAGTTACAAGAATTCTTTGATTGTTTTAGCAAGTATGGTATTGACCCATCTTATTCTTCACCTTACCATCCACAAGGAAATGGTGTGGAAGAGTCAAGTAAAAAAAATATAATGAAGACCATAAACAAGATGTTAAGTAATAATAGAAGAGCATGCAATTTAGAATTGACTCTTGTAGTCTTGGCAGACGAGATTACAATCAAGAGATCAACAAGATATGCACCTTATGAATTAGTTTATTGGAAGAAGGATAGATTACCATTGAATAATCTTCTACCGATGTAAAATTTTTCCAAGGAAGAACACTTAGATGATATCAATTTCATGGAAGACAAGATGAGTCATTTTGAAGAGCTAGATGAAATGAGGAGACATACCCAAAAGAGGAACTTTAGGTAGCAACAATAGGTCAAATATCTATATGACAAAAATGATAGAGAGAGAAACTTTTAGGAAGGATATTGGGTATTAAAATTGAATGCAAAGGGTTAAGAGAAGGGAAATCATGGAAAATTTGATGCCTTATGGTTAGGTCCTTTCATCATCATTAGAAAAGGAGGTGAGGGGTATGTGCAGGATCATGGTATGCCAAAAAGTGGTGATGTGAAAAAGAACTCCTGATTGGTAGACTCTTTGAAAAACAACTATAACTTTCAAACAATATAATATTTTTTAAATCTAAAATATAAATCACATTCTATGCTTCACCTAATACAATAATAATAAATAATTCTTTCAATTTGATGAAGTTTAGACTAAGTTAAGGTGGTTAGACACGAGAGTTTTTATATTAAGGAAAATTTGTACCAAAAAAATTATAATTAATTATTTACTCAGAAGAAAAATATCAAAAAATATACATCACATCTAGACATGAGTTTACTAATTTTATCTAGAATCTTATAAAAAATATTACTATTTAATTTTGTTTAATGTGGCCAGACATACACCTACTTGTTATCTTTCTCATCCTGATTGATAGATTTATTGAAAAATAGCTACAACTTTCAAACTAAACAACATTTTTGAAATCCAAAACATGTGTCACATTCTATTTTTTTCCTACTACAACAAAAATAAAATTTTTTTTCCATTTGATAAAGTTTAGACTAAGTTAACGTTGTCAGACACGAGAGTTTCTATATTCTGGAAAAGTTGTAGAAGAAAAATCATAATTTATTATTTACTTTAAAAAAATTACAAAAGAAATATGTGTCACATCCAGACACGAGTCTACTAATTATATCTAGAATGTTGTAAAAAAAATTATCATTTGATTGTGTTTAAGGTGGTCAGACATACAACTACTTTTTTTTTTGCTGAAATTTTTGTACTACTACATTAAAATTTAAAATTTTCAACATATAGAATAATTTTTATTTTTTTTAAAAAGGCCTATTATCTTAGAAACTAAATTAAATTTTATATAGATTCTCTTCTTACATATTTTTGATATAATATTTATAACTTGTTCAAATTTTTATGTCAACTTGCCTAAATCTGAGTTTCTGAATTTTCATTGCCACTTAAGGGCCTAGTTTGGCATACCATGATCCTGCACATACCCTGAGAATTCTTATTTTGTGTAGGATACAAAAGGCCACATTCAAGAACTCCCAGTGCATGTTGAGTATATAAAAACTTTTTTATCCTAAGGATGTCAAGGAAATATCTAACCCAATGTACATTATGTATTATATTTCTCTTTTTCCTTTTCTATTATTTTATGTCATGGTATTCTCTCGCATAGAAAAATAGAATATCATTATGCTCATTAACAGCATACATCCCTTGAAAGAGCCATTATTGACAGAATAGATTTTTGGGGATATTTTTCAGTTTAATAATGAGAATAGTTACTCTTGGTAATGTGTCATTGTAACAGGACCATCACAAATGTGTACACTCTAGAATCCTAAAATTCAATTCTCCATTGGGAAGATTTGAGGTAACATTGGGTTTTGACAATGGCATTCACCATCAAGGACAAGAAAATGGTTCAAATTAACTAAAAGTTGAAATATGGACAAGACCTTGGTGAATGATAATTTCAATTTGTAAATCAGGTTCAGTTTCACCGATGTAAGGAGATAAAAAAAAATAAAAGAAGTCAAGCACATTGGAAAAAGTTACAAAGATCGGCATAGCCTACCCATACGAAACCATCATCATAACATATGTTAGAGGCTAAGAAATATTAGAGATAGACTGATGGTCGATGAACATATTGTTGTATGTCACACCAAGGAAGTGTCTAGAATCATCAGGAAAGGTCACTGTAATATAGTCATTGGCAAAGATTTCACTAGCAACAAAGAGAAAAACAAGTTAGACCGATAGCCGATAAGAACATCTCTATGAGATATGTAGATAAAAGATGGAACAGTATTAGGGAAAGCTATAGCGACAAACTCATCGGTGTAACTTTCACTAGCGGTGAAGGGTGAAATCGACTAGACCAATTTCCGATGGAGTATACAGGGTAACCTATGTTAGTGAATGTGAGAAAACAAAAAGGAGCTCTTCTAAGGTACCACCATTGATCATATGTCGCTATAGTATACAACGATGAACATTATAACATTTTAAAACTCAAGAAGTATAAAATGGGCTACATTAATGGGATTTTATGCATTTGTATCATATGAAAATGGAAGCACTTCCATTTAGGACCAATTTAACCCTCTGAGTAAGTGGTCTATGGTCATGTCATGTGCCTTGAATGGGTCTTTGACTAGATCTAGATTTTTCCCCCTATTCTTCTTCTGTCCCCACCTGTTTCCAGCCTTATTCTGACACCTTATCCTGAGGATCTGAGATTCTTGACCTTAGGGTCAAGGTCAACATTCTAGGTAAAGGTCGACATTAACCCTAACCTAGGTCAAGATTTACCTCTACCCTAACCTAGGTCAGATTCAACCTCAACCCTGACCCTGGGTCTAAATTTCAAATTTTAGAGATTTTGGGATGTCAGGCTTCGAAAAGTTTTATTTCCCGCTTCTGGGTCAGCTGTTTTGGATTCCATAGTGGTAAACTCTTAACTTATATTTAATTTAGGTCCATTTATAGGGGTAAAGGTTTAAATGGAAATTTAATTCTCCTATGTAGAACTCTCTAGAAGTTTGTGCCCTAGATCACTATAAAAGGAGGCCTTCCTCTCTCATTTCAATCCATCTCTTATAAGGTTTTCCATCAAGTGAAATCAAGCAATCAAGAGGCAAGAAAGAAGGAAATAATTTCAAGCACTCAAGAATTCAATCATTCAAGCATTCAAGCATTCAAGATCAAATTCATCAAGTAGATCTATTGATATCCATTGAAGGATTTAATCTCTATGGAGCCCTCTTGTTGAAGATTTCTCCATCCACATCCATTCAAGCCTATTCCTATTTTAAGATCCATTTGAGATTGGAGTTGAAGATCTAAGGAAAATTGATTTGAGACATCCTACATTCAATTATACATTCATTTGGAGCATCCATACTTGTGGATTCAAGGATTCAAATCCTCCACAAGGGTTTTCAACATAACCAAGGTGAATTGTTCCATTTACTTTGTTTAGTTCTACAATTTCAATTATATTTCAAAGTTAATTCATAAATTGGGGTTTGAATAAGGAAAAACCCTCCCCCCCCCAACAAAAAAAACCATTTTTATTAAAGGTATAGATACGAGATAGTGAATATTAGTGCAAATCTGGATACCCTTTTCGTCAAACTTTTGGGATTTGCAAACAGAATTTCTGTCAGAGCAGTGCAAGTCAAAGTCAGAAATAAAGGGGTAAGATTGTGCCTTGGGGTAAGATCTTACCCCTTTCCTAAGGTCAAGGTCGACCTTTCTCAAAGAATAAAAATATTTCTAGTTTTTGTAGATGTCACAGTTTTGGTTCAAAATTATGAAAATCAACAATTTATGAGACTATTTGACACAGTTTTCAGCCAATTCTTTTTCAAAGGTAAGTGCCTTTATTTCTTCATTTCAATATTAGTCTTCTATATTTACTTTCCATATCATTATAATTTCATGTATGTGTAAAATATCGGTTTTGGGGTCTCTTTTATGGGCAAACTCCTATTGTGCTAGACCCCACCACATATTTTTCATCTTACATTTTGGTGAACTAGTTTATGAAAACTCTTTCTTTTTGGTGTTAGATTTACATTTTTTGTTAGATCTTACATGCTTACAAAAGTAGATATATTTATTCTCTTGCATTTATATTTTAAAAATACAAAAAAATTGCAAGGTTTCTTTAAAAGTACAAAAATATTTACAAACTTACCCCCTATCTTTTGTGGAATTAGATGCGCTATTGTGTTTGCGGTGTTTGATTTCCTTTTTATCCTTATAAATTTCATTTGAATGCATTTGGATATATCTAGCTCTATTTTCTATGCATTTCTTTATTCATTATCATGTTGCACAAGTTATTTCAAGTTTTTTTCAAGTGCCTTATTGATAGGGATGATAATCCTCCTATTTGGGATGAACCTTTGGATTTGGATGTTGATTATTCTCTTCCTCATGAAACCATTTTGGATGATCCCTTGAATAAAGACATTGATTTATCCCCTCCTCATCAAGAATTTTTTATACAATAGGCTGATTTATTAATGGATGACATATTCATACATGATGGTGACTCTTTTTTTAATACACGCTACCCTTATGCAAACATGTTGGCGAAAGAAGATGACATTATAGATGCTTTACCTCCATTTTGGATTCCTTCTAGTGATGAGGCATTAGCAGAGAATGATATGAATTCCCTTAATGATCTCCCTCTTAGTGATGATCTTATGGAGAATCAAGATTCTACCTCATCTCCTCTTAGGATGTCTTCTTTTCTTCCATCATGTGAATCTGTTTGTAGTGTTGAGACAACTAACTTGGTTTATCCAGAACCTTTGTTGACTATCAAAGGTTGTCCTCGCATTACTATCAAAGATAAACCCATGGAGTCTTTAGAGTCTTCCAATGATCAAGATTCGATATCTCACACCTATCGTACAAGGAATAACCCTCAACCTAATCCAGTGGTTTCTACTTCTTTACCACCTTCTCAACCCATTCTTCCTCCTCCACCCCATCTTCCTAGCAAGGAGTATGATTTGATAAACCAATTGCTCAATACCCCTGCCAAGATTTCTTTATGGGAGCTTCTTCAATCTTCACCTACATACTATGAAGCCTTGAAAAAATCTCTAGAAACTCTTCCCACTCCACCTCCTAATCAAGAGAACATTCAATAGCTTCTTACAGTACTACATGCATGCTACCCAGGGTGCTCTTCAAATTATATTTACTCAAAAGAATTTACCTTCTCAAAAAGTTCAGAATCAATATGATGCTGTTATGGTTGTTGTTATAATCAATAAGAGTATCATTCGTAGGACCTTGATTGATAATGGATCTAGGCTTAATGTTTGTAACATGGACATGCTCAAAGAGATTAAAGTTGATCTTTCAACTATTCAACCTGACAATGTTCCTATACGGCTTTGATAATATTGCTAAGAACACTTTGGGCATCATTACCTTACCTATCAATGTAGGACTGATCATCCTAAATACTCCTATTCATGTTATTCCTAGACCTCTCAATTATAGCCTTCTTTTGGGTAGACCTTGGTTGCATGAGATGCACATTGTTCCTTCCACCCTTCACCGTAAAGTCAAGTTTATACATAACAACACAATGTATACACTTCATGTAGATGATGCACCAAATCCTTGTTTGAATATTCAAACCTACACTACTCCTAGTCCTAATAGTAATCCTTCTCCCTCTAATGCTCTTATTGGCAATGATTGAGGAACCTTGGATTTTAATCCTACCTTTATTGGAGAGTATAAGGTTTCTAGTCTTGATTTTATAAAGAAACAAAGAGAGTTTGAACAACAAGATTTTGCTTCTACTTCTAATTCCCTTAGTAATAAATTTGTCACTGCTTCTACCCACTATGAATCTGTCAAACCTACTAATGATGATATAGTGACTACTGAAGTTCCATTGACTCCTCGTGATATGGTTTCTTGTTATGGTGTTGGTTATCATTTCCTTGTTAAAAAAGGATTCAATTGTCAAGGATGTGGTAAGAATAAATAGGGAATTCAAATTACCTTACTGAATGGGGGGCATGAGCATTCTTATTATGGATTGGGATTTAATCCTCAACAACAAATAAATGTTAACAACATCTCAAATAACACTTTAAAACAAGATGAAACTATGAAGGAATTTGACCAAGAAGTTCTTTTGGCTAAACTCCTTCATGCTAAGATGATTACTAGACCTAAACACAAAAAGAAATGTAGTCCACACTTGAAGACTCTTCCTTTTTGTTTGTATCTTAGATTTCATGATCACTCTACTAATGAATGTCAAGCTTTACATTAGAAGATTAGGCAGCTCATTGATAGTAAGATTATTTATATATCATGTGGCAATGAGTTGTATTTCAGTCTTGTTTTCTCTAAATAACATTTATGTTCCTATTATGGAGCTCCACATTATGTAAACAATGATAACCTAATCCTTGGGGGCTCGTTGTCTTGTATAGTGTTGTGAGCGATATAATAGGTCCCCTTCCATCCTTGTTCCTATGCTTGGGGGGAAAGGATGCCATCTCCTTCTTTTCTTTTTTTTCTGGGCTCCACTTTTCCCTTGGTTAACTAGTATCTATACATTATGTGATATCCAATCATACATGAAAATTTTGGTTTGCATTGAGGATCTATGTCCTTGATCATAACCTATTTCATTTTTTGACATTGGTTTTCCATGGTTGATAAATCTGTCACCTTAGAAGATTAATAGAGTGATATTCCTCATAAGGGTTACTTTTTCTCTACTTGCATGATATCTCTTGGCATTCATCCCTTCCATGGCCTCATAGGATTTGTGACCTTCTTAGCTTGGACTAGGTGTTGTCTATGGATATTGTCTTGATGTTAAAGAAGGCTTTATCCTTGCTCTTTTCTTTCCTTAACATGTCAAAATAGTATGTATTTTTTCCATCTTAAGGAGAGAGGCATATATATGGCCTCCCTCATTCTATATTATGCATTTTCTTCTAACCTTTTGTTTTGTATCATGCTAAATCCCCAGAAGGTAACACACCTAAGTTGCTAAATCCTGAAGAGACATGAATTTTTAATTTTGAATATGCTAAATCCTCAGAAGGTAACACACACAAGTTGCTAAATCCTTAAGAGAGACACATTTTCAATTTAAAATATACTAAATCCATGGAAGGTAACACACACAAGTTGCTAAATCCTGAAGAGATATGCATTTTACAAATGTATTCTATGGTGATATGAGGATATGGATCCATGGGTACTTCATAAAAGATGTCAGAAGATGCACTACATACATGCAAAAAGCCAACAGAAGGGGCACAACTATATGGGGTGACTATCAAGTTCTTTCTTGGTGGGCAATCCTATCCTTTTTACGGTTCATAGTCAGATACATACATCCTACTGGGAAAGCTAGCCACTCATCTCTTCCCTTTTCTCTAATTTTTCTAGTGATGTCTCTCTTATTGTAATCTTGGAGTTGATGAAGACTTTCAAGTCCTTGGGGGCTTGGGGATTCATTTGTCCCTTTGATTTCAATAAGATTTTCTTTTTCTTTGTGATCTTCTTTACCAAGAGTTTGCATCAAATCCATACTCTTGCTAAAGTAGGGGCTAAATGTATCATCATAAAATGGAAGCACTTTCATTTAGGACCGGTTTAGCCCTCCGAGTAAGTTGTCTGAGGACATGTCAAGAAAATTGAATGGGTCTTTCACTAGATCTGACTTTTTCCCTCTATTATGCTTCTCTCCCCACCTGTTTCCAGCCTTTTTCTAGCACCTTATCCTGAGGATCTGAGATTCTTGACCTCAGGGTCAAGATTGACCTTCTGGGTCAAGGTCGACCTTGACCCTGACTAAGGTCATAGTTGACCTCAACCCTGACCTAGGTTAGATTCGACCTTGACCCTAACCCTAGGTCCAAATTTCAAATTTTAGAGGTTTCGAGATGTTAGGCTTCAAAAAGTTTTATTTCTCACTTCTGGGTCGGCTGTTTCAGATTTTGAAATGGTAAACTCTTAAATTATATTTAATTTAGGTCCATTTCTAGGGGTAAAGGTTTAAATGGGAATTTAATTCTCCTATGTAGACCTCTCTAGAAGTTTGTGCCCTAGGTCACTATAAATGAAGGCCTTCCTCTCTCATTTTAATCCATCTCTTATCAATTTTTCCATCAAGTGAAATTAAGAAATCGAGAGGCAAGAAAGAAGGAAACATTTCAAGAACTCAAGCATTCAAGCATTCAAGCATTCAAGATCCAATTCATCAAGGAGATGCATTGATAACCATTCATGGATTTAATCTCTATGGAGCCCTGTTGTTGAAGATTTCTCCATCCACATCCATTCAAGCCTCTTCCTATTCCAAGATCCATTCAAGATTGGTGTTGAAGATCTAAGGACAATTAATTCGAGACATCCTACATTCAATTCTACATTCATTTCGAGCATCTGTTCTTGTGGATTCAAGTATTCAAATCCTCCACAAGGTTTTTCAACATAAGCAAGGTGAATTATTCTATTTACTTTGTTCATGTCTGCAATTTCAATTATATTTCAAGGTTAATTCCTAAATTTGGGTTTGACTAAGGCAAACTGTAAGAATTTGCAAATAGAAAATATTGAACCAAGGATCTAGAGGTTGAAGAAAAGAACAAGAGAGAAAATATGAATGCAAGGATGGATTGAATAGATCCAATGAATTAATGATGTGAAATGATTACATAATAGGCCTCCTTATATAGGAAAGGTGATAAGAGAGAATGATAAGGAGATGATAAGCTATCACCTATGCTAGGTGTAATCACATGTCCACCAAATGTGGATCATCCTCCAATATGCAATAAAGTATGTGCATTGGATTAGGATGATAATGTGATAAGAGCACAAAAGGTGGATCTCACACACAACAAGGTATGTGATGACAACTATCACACCTAAAGTGGAATTTCTCCTACACCATGTGCTTAATAGATGTGCACACTCCTAGGTGTCTCAATCACAAACTACTATGCAATGCATGAACCTAAGTAAGATTAAGTAAAGTGTAATTAGGAATAATTAATTACACCAACACAAACCCCTCCTCCCAAACAAACAAAAATATTTTTATTGCAAGTATAGGTGTGGGACAATGAATATCAGTGCAGATCTGGATACCCTTTTCATCAAACTTTCAAGATCTGGGAATAGAATTTCCGTCAGAGAAGTACGGGTCAAGGTCAGAAATAAAGGGGTAAGATTGTGCCCCGAGATAAGATCTTACCCTTGTCCTAAGATCAAGGTCAACCTTTCTCAAAAAAGAAAACTATTTCTAGGTTTTGTAGATCTCGTAGTTTCGGTTCAACTTCATGAAAATCAACAGTTTCTGAGATTGTCTGATGGGGTTTTCAGCTAATTCTTTTTTGGAGGTAAGTACCTTTATATGTTCATTTCAATATTTGTCTTCTATATTTACTTTCCATATCATTATAATTTAATGTATGTGTAAAATATTAGTTTTGGGGTCTCTTTTATGGGAAAAATCCTATTGTTCTAGACCCCACCGCATATTTTTCATCTTATAACATCACACTAAGAAACATATTAATTAAAGACTTCCATGATCAGGATAAAATCCATACAGTTTGATTGCACAAAAAATAAAAAGATTCAACAAAATGAAGGGAGTACTTGATAACCTGTGGAAAATCCTATCTAAGAAATAGTAACAATAAATTGTCACATAACAGGATTCACAAAAGGATGGTGATGAAATTTCATGAGAAGACCCTAGAAGTGGATAGTGATGCAGAAATTGAGAAATTGAAAAAATTTATTGCTAAGCATGAATAGTTCGATAAAGAATTTAAAAATGAATTTGACATTTTTTGGGATTGTCCATTAGAAAAAGGTTACCAACATTTACAAATGACATGGGCGATGTGAAAAATAAGAATGTATGGATTGGTGAATACAAGAGTCTACTCAGTGTTTCCTTGGATGTTGCTTGATTAGACGGTATTGAACTAAGGGAAATAACTGTGCAGATGAAAAGCTTCGTTGCTCTGGATATTGTTGCGAGGGATATCATCCATGATTTTATCACCCACACCTCACAAGATTATTTTGAGTGCATCAAGCATCACAAGAGGCTACTAGGACTTTAAGTCTTTGTTTAATTTAATTATGTAGTTTAAAAACTTTAGTCATTATATGTTAAGTTAATACTTTCATGGAAGGTTGCATCTTTCAAAACTATAACTACAAGTGTAAAAAATAGAAAAAAAATGATAATATGGCTATTATCATTTCATGGTTTTTGTTTCCTAGATATTCTATTAAAAATGGAACACTATAAGCATGTATCCATCGATTGGTTGTCTTCAATAATACAAAGGTCCCTTCTATTTTTAAATCTTGGTGATATCTATTCTTTTGATTGATTGAATTAATTCTCTATGATAGATATTCTAATTTTCTTTAATGTTTAGTTTGATGAAATATAAGTTTTAGTAAATTACAGCTTGATAATCAGATTGAAATATTGGTTGTCAAGTTTCAATTTTTTCATGTTGGTCTTTTTGAGTAAAGTTAAATTCAATAGGACTAATTATGGATTTATATTAAATTATGTGCTTATTTGAAAACCTTTAAAGTAACAATTTTTTAAAATTACAAACTATCTCTAGAGTTATACATATGATTCATTTTGAATTAAGTGAATAAAGATTAAATTTGAGAGGTTTAGGCACTAGTCTATTTTGCAAATAATCAATTATTAGCATTGAATAGAGAAATTAACATTTACTTTCCATTTTATATAGATTATATTAGCTCCACACAATTATTTCCTATAAAAATCCTACACTCAATAGATTTGGCTTGAGGTATAGGCCTATCAACCTTGGTCCTAGAGAGCCAAAATTGTAGAAGTTCAAGCCCCCATTTTGGTTGGACTTGTCAGTTGGCTAGATCACTTTAGGTTTCCCATCATTAGATTGGGAAGTCCATAGGAAATCCAATATTTTGATTTGAGAAGCAACATGAGGGTCTTCATGAACTCTTTTTCATCGAGTAGCATGACACTGGTTACTATGTGTTTATCCTTACCATCATTAGGGAGTGGGGTCATAGAGTAGCTCACACCATCCTTAGCCATAGTAAAGACATTATTTGTACCATCATGTTGTGCACTAACATTATATTGCTAGGGTCTCCCTACAAGTAAGGGACAAGCATCCATCTTAGTCACATCACATAGTATGTTGTCCCTTTATTCACCTAGTTGGAATTCTACCCAAACTTGTTCATTTATCAGGGCTTGTTGTTCCTTATTAAAAAAAGGATACTTTATAGGGATAAGGGTTCAGAATCTTCTTCAGAATAAGCTTATTAACCATTTATATTGATGCAAGATTATATGTTGATCCTAAATATACTATAATCTTACAACCTTTTCCACTTACCTTGCCTGTGGTTTTGAGTAGAAATTTTCTCTGCGGGGACTCCTTTGTGATCAAAACCTTCAAGAGGGTCCTATTCAACATTAGGAACTCCCCTTTCTTTGGTTTTTTAGGTCTTGAGTTTCATTGATTTCTCTGATTATCTTCTTCTTGGGCCAAATGTATCCTTCTTTCTCCTCCTTGACTGGTTGACCCTTATTTCTTAGGGAATCTAAACGACTAACCTGATTACAAGTGAAACATATTCTAGTGAACATATTTGATCCCCTACCTCCATATCTTCCTCTTCTATTAGACCTTCTTTCTCTAAAATTACCTTCGCGACTTGTCTCTCCCTCTTGGTCCTAGTTATTTGACTCTCCTTATGGTCTGGGAGATGTTCCTCTTCCACCAAATCTACCTCTTCCTCTATTCTGATTATCTCCCTTACTCTTTTTTTTTTCTTCTATCTCCAATGTCATTTGGAAACACTTATGAACTATCTCAGGATTGAAGAGACTAAGTTCATCTTGAATATTGTATCTGAGGCCATTTAGATAGCTTGCCAATTTTTTCTTCTCACTTTAAGGTACTTTTTCCTCAAGGGACATATTGTGAAATTCCTCTATGTAGGTACTTACATCTAGGTCTTTTTGTCTTAGATTTTGTAACTTCCTATGCATCATTACTTTGTAATCCTCTGGTACAAATTACATCTTTATCTTTGCAACCATTCTCTTCCATGAATATATAGGATTTTTTCCTTCCTCCATTCTCTCATTCTGTAAGAGGTTCCACCAACTAAGGACAAAACCTTTCATCTTGGACTTGGCATTTCTCACCTTTTGGTTATATGGCACTTCATTGCATTCAAAGTGAGTTTCCAAGGATTCCAACCAATCTATAATCTCCTTTGAATTCAACTTCCCAGGGAACATTGTTAGGTTTTCTTTAGTCACCATATTTCCTATCCTTTTGAGAACTTCAATGAGCAGTCTATTATCTACAAGTACCCTACCTCTGGCTTCCAAAGGGGTCACTTCTTCATCCCCATCTCCTTCTTCTTCAGATTATTCTATATCCCTTATATCTACCTTTCTCTTAAGTCTTTCAATCTCTTCTTGCATCCTTTTTTCTCTCTTCCATGTGCTCTCTCATTATCTTGGTGAGCTCCACATTGGTGATCCTTGTAGGGATCTCTTCACCATCTCCTCCATCTTCCATTTTCCCAATCATTTTTCCCAAGGATTCTCATAGTTCTCTAATGCCACCTGATGCAGAGTCGGCAACTAGAAGTATGTAAATCCCAATTCGACTACTTATTCAACCTTTGACTTGGCTCAATAACTTCTTTAGAGTTCTCAATGGAGTGTTCCTATTTTCTCACCATCATGCTTAGTTACCTCTCAATGGTGTCTTTATCTACTGGATGGTGTCTTTCTCTGCTTAGTGGTGCCTTTCACCAAGTGGCTTTGTCTTTCACCAAGTGGATTTTCCTTTCACCCAGTGGCTTTTCCTTTCACTGAGTGGCATTTCCTTTCACCGAGTGGAGTGATAAGACCGATTCCTCCTTAATATACCTTAGATTGGTCCACTAACCAAGTATTAATGTTCCTTTTCACAATTTACTTCACACTACACTGAATTGTCATATCTGACTAGTAGCCTTAAGGACTCAATTTCTTACAACAAATTTGTACTTTTCCAAATGATCTTCCAAAAAAAATTATATTTTTGAATACCCTTTTATGGTTCTTGATGAAACTCCAAAAATTTATATTTTGACTCTTTTCTGGCACCCCCAAACACTCAACAAAGGACACATGCCTAATAGGCCTAATTAAAACTGGTTTCCAAAGGAGGTCCTAAGAAATGGCTTCACAGAGTCACCAAAACCACTAGGATATGATCTACTATCTCTAGTTACACTATTTTGATCATTTATTTGATTCTTACCACTCTATTGGTATGACTATCTCCCACTTCTTCACAGTTCTAGACTAAACATATAGGCTTGTTTAGCATAGGGCTTGGGGGAAATATCACCAACTTGTACACCCAGATCTTTCTCTTTAGGATTCATAAAATAAACCCCCCTAACTTTTATTCCACAAGGATTCATTGATTTTACATGGTGGGAGTGCAAGTTAGGGCTCCATCTTTGACTGGTCCCTATAAACGAGGGTTTCCTAGACTGTTTCCATAAATTTGGACACAACTCTCACCAATATCCACCAAATTAATTCAATCCAATTACATCTAGACAAAAACACATAACACTACACAAATCCCTTGAATGTGCATCAATTCCAATCACCAATCATATTTTACAGTATAGAAATCAGGCAGTTTTACACAAAATTAGGGTTTCTTCATTCATAATTCTACCAAACATCATACATCAATTAATTTATATCAACCTATGATCATGTTTGATTAAAAGGGACCCAAATAGATCACTGTCAATGATTACAACTATTTTCCAAATGGTCTTGACCATCGGTGATCGAATTGCAACTTTTCGAGTAACTTTTAAAAGTTGCATAACAACTTTTATTAAATATTGCATAAAAACTCTTAAATCACTTTGTGAATTCATGTCTTAAGATTCTTAAAAGAGTTTTAAGGTTTTCAATCCTTTTCAAAGACTCTCTTTATGCCTATACCTATCTCCAAATCACCTAAAGACCTTATTACAAACCTTAAAATACCCCTTGGCCTAATGAGACTCTAGGTTTATAAAATACCTTAGAGCCTATTAGCATTACAAATGGGTTAGGGGTTATATCAGGGATGATCCCACTGGATCAAATCCTTTATTCCTATTCACTAACCCCTTGATTACATTGGGTTCCCTACATGAAGGAGACCTAACACTTGAATAGGTACCAAGTCCTTGAATTCTTACTCGACACCATTTTCTTGTAGCCTACCCTTATTTTTTGACCACACATTATGATACATTTAAGTGCAAGGGTGGGGAAGAATATAAACCTAAGATACTCAACGAGAAGAGACAAAAATATTTAGCTTCGTATAGAATTTTTAAATCTTTTTATTCTGAGAAGAAAGATCCCTTGTTTATTGGCTCTTAAATAGACAAAAAGGTGGCCACACCCATTCTAAGTGTCACAAGGCTTCTTGAGTCGATGAAGATTCCAAGTTTAGGGCTATGGTATTGCAATAACATCATTTCCTTAGGTTAGAAAGTGTTGCAAGTGTTTTTTTATTGTACTATATCAATGGAAATTTAGGCTTTTAGGAGCCTTCAAACATAATCATTCACACTTATATTTCCTATCAAACAAACATTGTGTCTTTATGTTTGAAGTGTATTCTTGTCACATTTGATCATTTTAAAAAATAGACAAACTTAAGAGAAACATTAAGATCACATTTCAATAAAAGTAAAACATTGGTACAAATTCCAAAACATGTCCACAATAGTTAAAAATTCAAATAGAGAACAAGAGAAAAACTATCTTTGAGATCTTTGAAAAAGAGGGCTTTTTAATATATTTTTCATTTATTTATTTGAATTTAGATATTTTGCTTCAATATGAATTGAAGAATTAATTTGGAAGGAAGGCAAAAATAAAGTATCAAACATTCACTTTATTTTTATATATTCTATTCCAATTTAAGATTGTGTCTTCTCATATAAAGATAATCATTAATTAAGATAAAAGAAAGAATCTATTTAAGATGTGTCCTTCCATATTAAGCTAAGCATGAAGTATGTTAGAGGTATAATTTTTCTTTCATCTATATTTTAGTATACTCTTACAATATTCTACATTCATAAAAGATTAACGTGCGCGCGCGTGAGAGAGAGAGAGAGAGAGAGAGAGAGAGAGAGAGAGAGAGTTAAATAGAAATAATCTAAAACAAGACTACAATATTTCCATCAAAACTAACTTGCTAAATAGAAATAATCTAAAACAAGACTACAATATTTCCATCAAAACTAACTTGCTAAGGTAGAAGAAAAGCTTATTTTGATACATTACTAAATACAAGATAGTAATCTATGAAGCAAATTAGAAGCTATAGAGAGGTGTCTAGTTAACTTAGAAATTATAAAGAATAGTCTAGTTAACATAGAAACTATTGAGAAAAGTCCAGCTACCACATATTACTTCCTAATGTATACTCCCCCTTGATGTAGAGAGGACTCACAAGAAGATCTTGTGGCATAAAAAATTGAGTCTTTGCAACAACCTTACTAAAAATATCAACAAGATGATCAACATTCTGGATATAGAAAAGTTCTACCTCTATATGTTGGACTAAATCTTTGATAAAATGGTACTTAAAATCAAAGTTCTTAGTTCTAATATGATGCACGGGATTATTTTCCAACTTTATAGTGATCATATTATCACAAAAGATCATAGTAGGCTAAAGGTGTTTTTCACCTATCTCTTCAAGAACTTTCTTGAGCCATTATGCTTGAGTACTTGCAAAGGTTATTGCAACATATTCAGCTTCTATTGTTGGAAAGAGAAACTATGTTTTTCTTCTTTGAAATCCTAGAAATCAATCCCAAACCAAAAGTAGATTTCTGATCATCCACACTACCTCCCCAAATAGAATCACTAAGATTAAATTTCTTACAACTATAGTAATGAATACCAAAATCCAAAGTTCCTTTCACATACCTCAAAATCCTTTTGGCATCTTTCATATCTAATTCAAAAGGTTTTGTCATATACCTTGAAATAAGAGAAATTTCATATGCAATATTAGGTCTAGAGTGAATGATAAACATCAAAATCCCAACTAAACTCTTATAAGTTGTCTCATCTACTTTTACAACATTCTAAACCATTATTCTAAATATAACTCGTGAGTTGATAGGATGCAGTCACATCAATATTTGAATATCAGGCTAGGTTAACTAGACTAATAATTGAATATGATCTTCAAAAAGTACATGATTATGGTTTATTCTAGAGGTTTGTGTTTGCATAAAATAAGGTACTTACAAAGGTTATAAAACTTGGGATTATTCCTTATAGTTATGTATGCTTGACGGTTCCTATCACCTTTTCATTAAATCTATTTTATGCATATCCAACTAAATCTTTTATTTCTACTTCTTTGATGAATGTCCATAACCTGTTGTTTGTAGATTTGATGATAAAAGGGTGCCCAAAATGACAAAATAGAAAGGCAACAGTTCCCTTTTCATATTACTTGGAAATTTATTGAATTTTTTTTTTAGACATTTAAATCACCTTACTTAAACATCCACATTTTTAGCACCATTTCATTTTATTTAGTTTTTGTGGTATTAAGAATTTTTTATAAACATTTAATTTGCCTTACCTGAACTTCCAGATTTTAGCATCATTTCATTTTATTTAGTTTGTGTGGTAGTGAGTTTATCATTTCTTTTTAGTGTGATTAGTGCTTTTTTGGTTAGTTCTTTGGTTTTTTGAGCTAATATTTTGGAGTAATAGGATTTATAGGCTATCCTCATATGTCAAAGAATATGTTATGAAACTACTAATGATGTTTTATGGAGGTCGTATGTCAAAAAATTATGATTTTGAAACTAATTTTTTCATTTGAGCTTAGATCATATTTTTTTAGGTACTTAAAATGAACTAAGTGTTTGACATGTCTAGTACACTTGCACACTCTTTGTGATTAATTCCAAGGTTTCATCGAAGTATTCTCTCCTATTGCCTCTCAATGGAAAATGGGTGTAAGAGAACCGATAACATATTATTTTTCTAAAATTAGAATATGACCCATTCTCGATGGGAAAAGAGGTACTCAGCCCAAGAGAATGAATTGCTAAAGTGGCATTTTTAATTTTCCAGCTATATAAATTGGCTAATAGAAAAGCTTCCAGCTTCTTGGTATGTAAGCTAATTCATTTGATTCATGCATAAATTAACACTCGTGTATGTGATATATAAGACCTTTCAACAAACTAGGATACCTCCTTTGAGGCTGGGGAGACCTAAGACTTGAATGTGTACCAAGTCCTTGAATTCTTACTAGAAACCATTTTTTAGTATCCTACCCCTTTTTTAACCAAACATTATGATACATTTAAGTGCAAGGGCGGGGAAAAATATAACCCCAAGATACTCAACGAGAAGAAACAAAAAGCTTTAGCTTTATATAGAATTTTTAAATCGTTTTGTGGCAAGGAGAGAGATTCATTGTTTGTTGGCTCTTGAAGAGACAAAAAAGTGGCAACACCCATTCTAAGTGTCACAAGGCTTCTTGAGTCGATGGAGATTCCAAGTTTTGGACTATGGTATTTTAGTGATATCATTTCCTTAGGCTAGAAAGTGTCAATGTTTTTGATTGTGCTATATTAGTGGAAATTGAGGCTTTGAGGAGCCTTTGAACATAATCATTCACACTTATATTTCCCATCAAAAAAACAAACGTTGTGTCTTTGTGTTTGAAATGTATTCTTGTCATATATGATATTTTAAAAAAAAGATAAACTTAAGAGAAACATTAAGAATACATTTCAATGAAAGTCAAACATTGGTATAAATTCCAAAATACTTCAACAATAGTTAAAAATTCAAACAGAGAAGAAGAGGAAAACAATCTTTGAGATCTTTGAAAAATAGCGCTTTTTAATATATTTTTCTTTTATTTATTTGAATCCAGAGCTTTTGCTTCGATACGAATTTAAGAATTAATTTGGAAGGAAGGCAAAAATAAAATATCATACATACACTTTATTTTTATATATTCTATTACGATTTAAGATTATGTCTTCTCATATAAAAATAATTATTAATTAAGATAAAAGAAAGAATTTCTTTAAGATGTGTCCTTCCATATTAAGCTAAGCATGAAGTAAGTTAGAGGTAAGAATTTTCCTTTCATCTATATTCTGGTATACTCTTATAATATTCTACAATTAAAAAATTAACTAAATTACACATATTAAATATAATTTATTATTATTATTATGTTTCTTACATTTGCATCCTTGTCCATACATAAAATCATTCGTTTCTTCCTTTTAATGGTTCAAATAATTACAACATATATATGCTCATTCTATTGATGTCATTTCAAGCTCTCCGTCCTTTATTCAAAGTTGGACCAAACTTAAACAATAAACTTAGGTTTTGAATTGTCCTTTTTTATCAACCAATATCTTTACTTCAGAAAGAAATCTAGTATGCGTACCATAAAGGTAAAATATTCTTTGGAAGTGTCTTCCAGTTTAAGTGAGCTAAAAAGAAACGAAGGAACAGAATACGGACTTCTGTCGTCAAGCACATACAAATGGGAAATGAAATCAATGTACAATCAGAATTTGCACAACTCTTTTCAGGCATTCAATCAAATCTTGTCTTGTGGGACTTCATACAATGAGCCCACACCCAAATACCAAGAGAGCTCCCTAACATCGCACCAAATATCCAGACGTGAAAGGTGCAGATTTCATCAGAAGAATATTGATTGCATTCCATAGAGTTTTTTAAAATACAAGATAAGAAATAAATTAGATGTCATAGATTATGTTTTAGATTATTATAAATTGAGATTGTGAAATTTAAATTTATAAATAAAAATGATAAATGAAATTGAGAATTATTAAGGTAAATTGGTATTATTAAGCATATCCATGAGATTCCATAATATGTGAGATCGAATAATGTCTAAGATTTTATAATGTCTAATACCAAATTTAAAATTAGAATGAGTTAAGATTTAACTTATGTTTAAATTAATCTTAGGATGCCATTTTATATAGACAATTCAATTTATAATTTTTTTTTAAATAGTGTGTATGTTGATAGAAAATGATTATACATCTCAATATCATTAGATTTAAAAATTGAAAATCTTAATGTCTGAAACCAAACAACTAATACACAACTATGATATAGTCTAGAGGATCATATTGCGACTAGTATGGAAAAACTACTACAAACTATGCCAAATTGGAATGAAATGATGTGTTTTGTAAAACAAAAGTGATGCATTTCCATTTAGGGCTAGAGTGTGCCAAAAGAACAAACTTAGATGTCTAGTCATATAAATTAACAACACACATACAAGTCAATAAATATCTCCTCTGTGTTTTATAATTTTACACTCTACAATTAAATTATGTGAGAGGTCAAATCATCTTAACAACAAGCGTGAAATGTAAGGTTTTCTATATGCTTTGATTATCACATGAATTGAATACGATGAATCATATTCTACATTTCACATCTAAGGAATTTGAGGCTATTTATATTAGGTGCATAAATTTTTGTTCCAGCATCTAATGACAAGAACAATTACTATATACTGCAATAATTTTGAGGCTGTCATGCCCTAACTGAGAAACTTTAAATAAACAATGTACAATGTATACACAACAAGTTTTTTATCTAATAAGATGTAGTTATTTCTACATCAAACACAAATTTACTCCCACTGATGTGACATGATACAAAAAAATAAGTGATGATGTCTCAAATTGATAACGAATGCTGATGGAAACACGTTGATTCATGAAATTTGGCTAAGTCTGAAATTTTGTAGAATCTACCAAAATCTAGGATTTGTATTATAACTCTTACGAATCTAAAAGCTCTCTCAAAAACCCCGAAAGTATTACATAAAATGTAACTTATAAGTAAAATAAAACTTAAATGTTACATTTTCTATAACACCCTGGGCCTGAAAATGGACTATGAATATATCAACCTAAAATGGTATGTAAAACAATAATTTGTTTCTAACCTAACCTTGTGAAACAACTCTGTGTTTCATATGTGCTAATCTACTCAATTATTGTATGCACACATTACAATTTATCACATGCACTAAAGAAGTTTCAGATGCACTAAAATAAGTCTTATATGTGCTAAAAGAATTGTCATATGAACTAAAATACTCATCATATACACCAATCCATGCTTTAGATGTGCTAATATGTGCTTCAACTGCGCTAAACTGCCTCTTTTATAGAAATTCACTAAAATGGGTATATTGAGGGTTCTAAATCCTAGATAAGACCAATTAAGGGTCAATTAACTTGTTGAAAAGGGGCATATTAACATAATTGAGACTAAAATAATCTTAATCCTTAATAGTTGTCAATAAAATGAAAGGAGGCAATGCCATAAATAACTTGAGTCATAGTATCATACCGTAACACAAGGGCATGTGAACCATACAAAGCATGATCACACCAAGTACAAGGTGAAGAACTCACACAAATCTAAGAAGGCTATAACCAAGCGTAGCCATTATCATCATAAAATGACAAAATCAACATCAAATAAAATTTGTAAACTCAATAAATAATATAATGGGTGCATAGTCCAATAATGGGATTGCCATCCCATAGCCGGTGGGGAATGTAATCATTCATAGCCTCACACATTGTGACTCATGCGACACAAAGAAATCCTCCAACCAAGTGTGAAATAGATTTTTCTTTGGAAGTCTTGGCCATTTTATTTGATTTTAATCACCTTATGATATTTTTTGGTTCATTGATTTGATTGGATCACACCCTTCCAATTTTGTGTTCATTGGCTCCCTCTATGGTTTATTTGTGCTTACTGGTTGTGAATCCAGAAAATTATTACATGAATGAGTCAATGTGTAGTTGTAAAACTATGTTTAGGGGGTGTATGTGTTGGGTATATTGTGAGCCTTTTGATGCCAAACCATTGGACACTTAGTTATGATTAGACTTATGTACATCTAGTTGCGCTCTCATGTAAATCATGTGGCTTTTATTATATATGAGCATAAAGTAATTGTATTATTGAATTATGTTATATGTATGATTGATTGAGGGAAGAATTTTGGAATTATAATTATTCTATGAGATTTTCTTGTATAATGACTCACTTATGGCTATACTCTCTTGATGGTATTCCAATGGTTTTTTCATGCATGGATGGACATTGTTATTTGGATTCCAAGGGTTGTGCCAGCAACATGAAATGCATGTTTGGACGAGTTTTATGGTGTTAGTACTAATGGATATGTTGGTAATGGTTTATACTTATTGTGTTTGGAGATCTCATTGTATGCCATGTTTGTTCTTGAATGGATCTTTAGCCATTAGTGGGAGTATCTCTCCAATGTGGGGACCAAGGTAAAAAGGGGCCACTAGGGTAACCTATTGAAGAGTGTTAATCAAGTAAAAATATAATAAATAATAAAATGAATGGGTTTATAACACTAACAAAGAAAGAGTGACAAGTTAAATGTATGGGCTAGGGTATACTAGCCATAGTGGACCTGGGTGTACCGACCACTAAGATACCTCCTACATGCCTTGTCTGGACTAGTTGTGCTAGCCACATATGTAGTGGAGAAGTGCCAGGGTGTATTGACATGTTAAGGTGACAAGATGGATGAGTATGAATAATTATTTGTTAGATGACACATTTGATGGTTGTTTGTTGCTTTCTTATAACCATATAAAATTGTACCCACTATATCATATAATTATGGGAATGCATTTTGGATCTTATCAAAATGACACTCTTTATAATGATCTTTGAAATCAATACATTACACAATTTATATGTTATCACAATGTATAAATTAGAAATACAAAAATTTTACAAGTAAAGTCAAATCAATTTTCTTAATTTCATTAAGATAGCTAAACAAAATTATGAAAGTAAAAATAAAAATACCTACAATGAAATGTAGTTGGTATCAAAAGGTGATTTCACAAGGAAAACTTATTTTATTTTTCAATTAAAAGGTTTTATAGGGGCTAAACCAATGCGCCATAAATATTTGTAAGATCAAATAGTCTTTTGAACAAATCACAAAGTTTTTAATCACCTATATTTAAAGAAGGTTTAAGTCGACATAGTTTAACTAAGGGGCTTTAGTTGAGTTCCTTGATGTGAATGAAAAGGAAATATTTCTTATGTCAAATATGATGAACCAGAAGGTCATTAGTATTTTGAAATTGTAACTTATTGTATTGGATTTTCCTATAAATCTTGAAACTTCACATGTTTTCCCTACTAATATTCAAATAGATTATAAAAAGGTTTAATTTTTTATTAAAAAAATTCTTGATTTTCCTAATAGTAAGGCGGTGTACTGTTGGAGAGACTTTGGGATATAAAGAATGTCAAAAATGATTTATTTTTAGAGAGATTGTACCATTATCAATGAGAAAGTATGATAGAATGCTATAGAAACATGAACTTTTTAATAACTCTCTTGACATCAAAATCACTTTACATATCATTACCAAAAAAAAAAATGAATTACACTTGTGCTGAGACAAATCTATTCATTCCCTCTCAATTATGAAAATAAAAATTAAGATTCTACCTTAACTATTGAAGTTTTTCTACATATTATCCTTTTTCATCAAATTATTTTTTTGACAAGACAAATCTTATATGTATAATTTTTTTCATATTTACAATGAGAAAAAAGAAGACATTCCTAAATAAAACAATGAGAATAAAATCCCTCTTGCATAAATATAAGTTACACTAAGAACTAGCATAAATATGAAAACATTACCCTAAAAGTGTTTCAATTCTTTTGGGAATGTTAAATAATCTATGCATTAAAATGAAAGTGTTTAAAAAAGAAATCGATCAATTTAATTACTTGTTGCCAAATTTTGATGGATCAAATATTACAAACATAAGAAAGAATGTTTTGGAATCTCTAAATGACCTCTATATTGTCATTTAACAATTCCTTGATTTCATTAATATTCATACATGTTTATGTTATATACTTATATTTATAATCTTTATTAATGTGGTAAGTAAACAAAATTAGGGAACAAATTTAGTGACAACTTTGACTTTTTTACTGAAATGTCATACTTCACAAAAATGATAACATGTATGTATTTTAAAGTGCACACAGATTTAATGCAATAAATTAACTCTTTTTATAATCCTTGACCATTTTGGCTTTGACGTCTCCTCTAAATCCTATTTTTTTACTTCGAACCTAAATTACACAAATTCAAACTTTCAACAACCTCAAATTTTACATGTTTTATAATAACTTTTATAAGACTACCACCAAAAAGAAGAGCTACTCATTATATTTGTAAAATTAATTTTCTTTTTAGTGTTATCAATAAATATAGAAATTTACTTTTATTTTGCTTGATGGATGTTGTTTTATTCATCCAATTAATCATTTTAAAGGTTTCAAGATATGATATATGGACACAAACTTTGAAGATATGATATAAACAAGAACTGTGATGCTCAAAATCTACTTACTAAACATAAAATATTTTAAAAATTAGTTTAAATTAAGAGACTAAAATATTGATTTGATGAAGGGTGCTTCCCTTAATACCACAAACACATAACAGAAATAGAGAAACAACAACAATATGCAAGAATAGAAAGTTGGCTTCTTATTATCTCCACAAATGTGGAATTACAAACTTTCAGAATTACAATATGCAAAGTCACATGGGAATTCCCTTACAATATTCTGTAGGACAAAGCCTTGAATTATTACCCAGAACTCCTGAACTACCTAAGACAACACTACAGGCCTTCTTTATATAGGCAATTTCCACCGCCAGAGAAGGTTCCAAAAATTTAGCCCATAAGGCCGACCAAACTTAGAATTATTTTATTTTACAATTTATTACATAAAATTTGGCTCAAAATAAATTTTGAAACCCGAACAGAAATTTTGAAGGAAAGTTATTTTCCACCATTTCAGGTGACCCAACTTCCGAAGACCATAAGTCATCGCCAATTGCTTCGATTGACTATTATAACCCCAATTCGAAAAGGCCACGAAGCGCTCTACAGGCTTGACTCATGCAAGCACCCATCATACAAATTTTCAACCTCATCCGGGACCTCTATAGCCTTCAAAACTAAGTTCAAAGTTTATGTACCTTGCTGCCAATATCGAAAATCTTCAATATCTTCAAAACTAGACCTGATCTAGCCATGAAACTTTACTGGCAGGCTGATACGACTAAGATGAACCTCCACATTTGAAATTAGAACATTCTGAGATCGTATGACCAACTTACTAAAAATAGCAAGTTTCCATAAATAGTAGCTCTACATAAGATAGCCCTTATTGAATACAAAAACAAAAAATATTTTTAGGTGATGCAAGATTGCTGTTACACCCAGGATGCTCCTGCATCAGACACCTTGGGTAATTTGAGAAGTGACCCTATCATGACTCAGGTGTGTAGAGGAAAACTAAGATGGTCAACCTCCTCCTTTGTTAGCCATGATGAATCTTCAACAGGTCATCCTTTCCACTTGACCAGATGTTCTTAATGTGTCATGTTCTTTGTGCTTCTCCCAACACAACTATCCAGTATATCCTCAATCTCCTTGGTATCTGAACTACTTTCTGGAATACTCCACTGTGTTGTTGTGATCTCATCTTCAACCTGAGATTCCTTATGCCTCTTTTTTCTGATCTGCCTTAGCCTTATACCATGCATTCATTTTGGTAATATGCTTCCTCACCTCCTCATGGATGTTCTTCAAATGTTCTGCAAAATTCTCAGTTTCAGCACTACTTATTTCTCCTTTATCTATCTTTCTCGACTCAGATGCATTTATAGGACTACTACCATATACAATCTATGGATGATGTGATGAACCAAACTTCAAATCTGTCTTCAACTCTTCACTTTCTGCTAGTGTCATTCTGTGTGCTACCTTATTTGGCAAACTAGCTCCTGGAATCAAGTCCATCTAATGACTGATCTATCTTACTAGTGGTAATCCATCAGGCACATTATCGAATATAATATCCTAAAACTCATTCAATAATTTTGCAACTTCTATAGGTACATCTTCTACTTCCCCTTTCCTAACCTTTTAAATTAAGGTAAAACACATATGCTCATGCCACATATCATCAAAAAAAGTTATTCTTGCATTACCACATACCTTTTCTTCTGTCTCCTTCAATGGTTTAGCTTATGTCCCACTCCATCCTTTGTCAAGGAATAGGTATTCACATGACCATCATGTACAACACATCTGTCAAACTGCCATGACCTACCCAACAACATATGACATACATCCATAGATATGATATCACATAATACCTCATCTTGGTACCCACCGATCTTGAACTTCACTAGGCATTGTTCACTGACCATGACCTTGTGGTCATCTTGCACCCAGGCAACCCGATATGGATGTGGATGTTTCTGCCTCTTGAGCTTCAACTTTGTCACCATCTCTTCTGACACCAAATTATCAGTACTTCCACTATCAATAATCACATCACAACATTTACCTTCACACTTGCATCTAGTGCGAAATAGGCTCCTCCTTTGCTCAGGTTCATTCTCACCACTCAGTAGGACTCTTCTATTAATCAATGTCTCTCCTCTCTCAATATATTTAGAATATGATGATCTGGCATCTTCATCTATATGTGCAACTCTCGCCTAGCCTTCATTTCTCCTATCTATCCTTCCTTGGCATTGAGGACATTCAAATGCCCTATGACCTTCTTCTCCATAGTGAAAACATGTTCCATGGAAGCCTCCTCTTCCAAATCCTTATCCTCTTCCTTTTCTTCTCTAATCTCTATTATTCTGATCATGGAAATGATTGAAATTATCTCCTCTCTGATTGTTACTAGCCTCATTCGGCTTTTTTGGATCTTCATTTCGATCTCCATATGACCATCCACCCAATCTTCCATCATGACCTCTTCCGCTTTGTCTACTCTCAAACTTCTTGTTCAGCTTTTCCTCTACTTTTATGGCAAAATGGTATGCCTCTTCAATACTATTTATTTGAACCAGATTCAATTCCTCCTGAATGCTCGACCTTAACCCATTAAGGTAACGGGCAACTTTTTCCTTATCAGCTTCTGCATGGCCTGTTCTGATGAGGAGTCGATAGAACTCCTCTGTATACTCCTAAATAGATCTTCTTGCTTGCTTCAAACTTTGCATTTTATTTAGTTGGTCAAGCTCATAATCAATAGGAATGAACTGTCACTTCAATTTATCCACCATCCGATCCCATCTTGTCATTTTATCCTTTCCTCTTCGATTTTGCTCCAATTGGATCTCCTGCCACCAGATCTTTGCATGACCTTTCAATCTGGCCTTTGCAAATTTGACCCTATCAAGATCCTCAATATCTTCATACTCAAAATATTCTTCACATTCATTGATCTAGTCAATCAACTCCTCTGGGTTAAGATTTCTTGAAAATGCAGGAACCTCAATCTTAGGTCTTTTCTTGATCTTGGAAATGGCTTGAAAAAGTCTTTCTTCCTCCTAGTTCACAATTTGGACTTCTCCTTCTTGATCTTCTTCTTCGGTTTCATCCTTTCTTTCATCTCTGACATTAAGATTCATTCCTCTGCAAATCTCCTCTTGCAATGCTCACACTTATCTCTACAGCTCTCTAACCTCAGGTGTCACAGCACCAGCTCTTCCACCACGCTCTCTTCATGGAGGCATTTTCACACATATCGTTGAAACCCTAACCATGGTTCTGATGCAAATTGCCTCACAATCGGTGATCTATTTACACAGAAACCCTAACCCACGGTCCTGGTGCAAACTACCTCACAGTCGACGATCTGTTTACACAGAAACCTTAACCCATGGTCCTGGCGCAAACTGCCTCATAGTCGGTGATTTGTTTACACACTCAGAAACCTGGCTCTTACACCACTTAATGAAGGGTGCTACCCTTAATACCACAAACACATAACAGAAACAGAGAAACAACAACAATATGCAAGAACAAAAAATTGGCTTCTTATTATCTCCACAAATGTGGAATTACAAACTTTCAGAATTATAATATGCAAAGCCGCATGGGCATTCCCTTATAATATTCTGTAGGACAAAACCTTAAATTATTACCTAGATCTACTACCCAAAACTCCTGAACTGCCTAAGACAACACTATGAGCCTTCTTTATATAGGCAATTTCCACCACCAGAGAAGGTTCCAAAAATTTAGCCCATAGGGCCGACCAAACTTAGAATTATTTTATTTTATAATTTATTACATCAAAGTCGGCTCAAAATAAATTTTGAAACCCGAACAAAAATTTTGAAGGAAAGTTATTTTCTGCCATTTCAGGTGACCCAACTTCCGAAGACCATAAGTCATTGCTAGTTGCTCCGATTGACTATTATAACCCCAATTCGGAAAGGCCATGAAGCACTCTATAGGCTTGACTCATGCAAGCTCCCATCATCCAAATTTTCAACCTCATCTGGGACCTCTATAGCCTTCAAAACTGAGTTCAAAGTTTCTGTACCCTACTGCCAATACCAAAAATCTTCAATATCTTCAAAACTAGACCTGATCTAGCCATGAAACTTTACTGGTAGGCTGATACAACTAAGATGAACCTCCACATGTGAAATTAGAACATTCTGAGATCGTATGACCAACTTACTAAAAATAGAAAGTTGCCATAAATAGTAGCTCTACATAAGATAGCCCTTATTGAATACAAAAACAAAAAATATTTTTGGGTGATGCAAGATTGCTCTTACACCTAGGATGCTCCTGCATCATGATTATACATAGAAATTTTGTTCATAATAAAAATATAAAAAATGTCTAGTGTATACTCTGTCATTTATTCATGCATTGTTATATTTTAAAGTTTTCATGCTTTAGAGATCTATACATTGTTCATTTTGTTTCAAATACCCATGTAAATAGATAATAAATAACAAATTTAATAAACTATGCATGTATAAATTGTTTTAAATGTTGTTAAAAAATTTGGTGCAGGTTCAGTTATTTTAGAGAGAACATATCTCAAGAGAATCAAAATAGTGAAACATGGAATTCGCTTTGTTGATTATCAACTTGATAATAAGGTCTTTCAATATATCCACCTAGTAGTTTCTACCTCTATTTATCTTCATCTAGTTAAATCTCAATATGGACATCATAAGTAGAGACTAGATAGTGAGGATCATGAGAGAATATTAAACGTTCTCCATGAGCATTCTGAACCACTTGGGATGGTGCAGTTCATAATATAGTTTACATATTTCATGTTTTAGGAATTGATCTAAATTTATGATAAATATAATACAAGTTTTTTATATACTTTAAAATGTGTTAGATTATAAGCTAGATTGATATAAGTTTTGTTGTTTGATCTTTATAGATGTTCAGTTTGATAGATCTGTTAAGTTTTATATATGTGTTAAGATTAAAGATTTAAACTGTTAGGATATAATATATTCTCTGTTAAGATTAAATATATTTAAATTATTACTTCAAATTATTTATATATGTTTCAAATTTCTCATTACTTCAAATATGCATGTTGAGATTAAAGATTTAAATTGTTAGGGTATAATGTACATGTTAAGGTTATCTAATTGAATAATCCAATCAAATCAGATCATCTAATCTAATCATTTAACATCATCTATTCAAATAATCTAATCAAATATAGAATCATTTAACATCATCTAATATAATCATTTAAGATAATCTAGCCAAATAATCTAATCAAATGTAGTCATTTAACATCATCTAACCAAATGTAATAATTTAACATCAAATATAAAAATTCATATAATGCCAAATTATAATTGTAACATACATATCATAAAGATCATCTATGCGAGAGTCATAAACACATATAATGTAAAATCATAAATGTAACATACATATAAATCATCTATATCTAGGTCTATAGAGCATATACATATATGTCTTGAAAGAAGATCATAAGTTCTAAAAATATCAAACATATATAATAATTCAAAATATTTGCAACATTCCCTAAAACAAAGAGTCTTCTAGATGCATATGAATAGAGTGACCCTTTGACTATGTCTCATCAGCATCCTCTAGTTGTGAAGTACCAATCAATCCCTAAAAATTTAGTAAAACAATTGGTTATATACACAAATATTTAATTATGTAACTATTTAAAATATATAAATTTAGACAAGTACATGTCCACACATTTAAAAGTATATTTAAACCTTACCAGAGCACTAGTAGGTGTCACATCCAAAAAAAGATTTCAATTATTTGTTCATTAATTGTACACTGGTATCAAAATTAAATTAAATTAAATACCAAGGTCTCAAGAGTAGGAGGGTCATCATTGTGCACTAGGGTGTTTTCAACGGAAGCTATATCACCTACACCATATCCAACAATCTCAACCTTCTCTAGTAATGAAGAGTGCAGGGGGTGTGTAGCTTATATGTGAGTGGTGTAGAGTTAGTGGGATGTAATAGCATATCAATAAATGATCATATACCAATGGAAACCTTGACTTGAATCAACCAGCACAGTTGTTCATCAAATGTCTTTACTCCATGAATGGTGATGTAGACATCTCGAACTTGTATCCCTACCTCTATAGTAGAGTGTTGTGCTGAGTATTGTGCAGAGTGTTGTGTTGACTACTGTCGAAAGTGCTGAGCTGAATGGTGTATAGAATTTTGTGTACTATGATGTACATGACTCGATGATGTGTCCTAAGTTAATGGAAATACATCACCATGTGAAACTCTAATGACATCTCTAAAAAACTGTATTGGTATCCTCTACAAGTCTGAATTATAGGAGTATGACAATAGTAGATAATCCAAAAAATAAAATTACCACATCTAAGTTCTTGTGTTGTCTTGAAAGTTCTTGTATATCACCCGACAAAGGAAGACCTACAACTCTATATGCCTCATCTCTCGATCCTATTGTAGGGTATATGCAAGATCATGAGGGGCCAAACTATGCCCTTAAGTGGCAATGAAAAATCAGAAAATCAGGGTTAGTCAACTTGACGTGAAAATTTCAACTAATTATCAACCTAACAAAAAGTTGTAAGAATAGAATCTGTAGAAAATTGAATGTAGTTTCTAATATACTAGGCCTTTTCTGAAAAAAGGTTAGTATGATTGGTGAAAAGTATAGATTTCAATGCAGCAGTACAAAAATTTCTAGAAAAAAATAAGTAGGTGTATGTCTGACCACCTTAATCATAATCAAATGATAATATTTTATTATAATATTTTATATATAAGTAGTAGACTCATGCTTGGATGTGATGCATTTTATTTTGTAATTTTATTCTAAAAAAATAATTAATTATGAATTTTTTGCTACAAATTTTTTAGAATAAAAAAAACTCCCATGTCTAACCATCTTAACTCTTTCAAAACTTTACAAAATTCCAAAAAAAAAAAATTCCTTATAGTAGGAAAAACATAGAATGTGATGCAATTTTGGATTTCAAAAAGGTTGTACCATCTAAAAGTTATTGTCATTTTTCAATCAGTATATAAATCAACACTTTAGAGGTAACTCAATTAGAAAATAATGAATAATTACTTACTGAATTTAAAATTTGACAGAAATTATATCGATAGAAAGTTGATAATCTCCTTAAGATACCCTTTTCGTTTCATCAAATTCGCATGAAAAAAAATTCATCAGCTACATGGTCAAAGTCTGGAACTTAGAGAAATAGGGGAAAAACACATTTTTGAGACATTTCAATAGTTTACCATGTAGGTTTGGTGCACAAAGCAATACCGAGCCTAATCAGGTACCCAATATTTTCGAGTATCCAAAAATGTCAGCAAAATTTTGATTTTTCACTTTTCCCTCCCCTTTCTCCCTCCCATTTCTCCATCCTATATTAGATTAGATTATATATTAGATTATATATTATATATTAAATATTATATAATATCAATTATATATTAAATATTATATAACATACATTTTACATTAAATATTATTTAATGTATATTAATATTAAATGTTACATTATATATTATATATTATTTTATATGTATAATATATTAATATGTATTTTAAAACTATGTATGAAAGGTTGGAAGATTGCAAAAAAATCATGGATGGCCATTGAAAGAAGCAAAGGAAACCAATCAGCCATTTATAAAATTCATGGGCGGCCATTGAGGAAAAGAGAGAGTGAGGTGACAGGGGCTGAGAGAGGAAGAGAGAGAGTGACAAGGTGAGAGAGAGAGAGAGAGTAGGATAGAGAGAGAGAGAGGGGGGGGGAAGGATAACCAATTCATTACAATATTAATCAGTAAGGAGCATGACAAAATTAAATAATATCACACTAGGCATTAGAAATCCAAATTCTAATTAGGAGTTTTAAGCAAAGTGAGTAAGGTCCTAGATAGGGACATTACAGATCCACACATTGTTCAGTACATACCTCCAAGAACCCACATACAAGGGAGTAGGTTTGAAGTAAGACTAAGATTGTTTATCGGTTCAAAAATATTACTGTATTGTACTTTTGATTAACATCCAATGATTGGATGTGAAATTCACAAATTTGATAATATTACCACTTGTTTTATTTCAAATTCTAGAAAAAATGGATATTTGACATATGTTCATAAATTTTAGTCAACACTATTTTAAAATAACATATCAGTTTATTTTTACACATTGAGAATATCATCAATAGGAATTAAACTAAAATTGACATAGGTCATATAAAATAAATGCCCCAGCTATTTGACGTCTTCTGCATTTTGAGTTTCTTATTACAATTAGGAGAAGAATATTACTCTCCAAATTGTTTTGGACAATAACATTTATACTTCCTCTTCACAAATATTTCTTCCCTCATCTTGCGGCCTATTGATACCGACAAAGTGAATCTAGGCATTTCTGCCATGTAATGGGAGAAAAATGGTTTCCTAATTGATGTGTCTAAATAATACATGCAAGAACCTTTTCTTTGATATTGCTCACTAACCCTTTACAATAGAAAATGTTTACAAAAACTAGCATGTACTTGCATGAGGACATTATATATTACAGAAATCCCACATAGAAGTAGCTGGCAAGCCACTTAAAAAGTAGTAACTGATAGCAAGTGGGATAATGTAGATGCTTTAATAAACCACTATCTTCTTTACTCATGCAACATCTAGTTCATCTACTCGGCTGGGGCATGTTGGGGAATAGACAATCTCCATTTCAACTCAAGTCTCTTCAAGCAGTTATATTTGTCAGTGGAGGAGATACACCCATTGGATCTGCAATAACTTTATGCTCACTAGAATTTCCATTTCTCTTCAACTGGGATACTCTTTCCAAAATTGCATCTACCCTTTTACCAATTTGGGAAATCAATGGGTCTATTTGTGGACCTTCAAGGTGTTGGTCACCTAAACAAGAACCTTGAGATGAATTAGGAACTTCTCGATGAAAGAGTTTAGTACCTTGCTCGAAGCTCTCCACTTGTTAGCTGAATTAAAACCTTGGACCATAGATGGATGCCCTTTGTTTTAAAATTAGGAGTGAGACTACCTTGCCAAAGGTGGCAATGAACTTACATTTGAGGGATAATGCCCAACATGAGTAACCTGGTTTCCCAAGTCCCGTAAATGCAAGGCCATTGACAAATAGGCATTTATAATAGAAATATTTGTGGTGCTAGAATGAAGTGCATGACCAAATTCTTTGCCTGCTAATGAACCAATTTGAGTCTTCATTTCACATTGCTCTATGGATAATTCCACAACACTTGTTACTTTTCTATCAAAATTTTTTGTGTCAATGTACATGTGCATTGAAGAGCATCTGTCACTACTTGAGCTACTAGCAGATGGTGAGTACTTGTCATCATCATGTTGCATAGGCTCACACGCATATCTTACTTCTTTCCTTTGTCATTTTCCCCTTCCTAGCTCTTCCTCCTTATCTGTAACTTCTATCATGGGTCCAAGAAGCTCTTCCCACTCTTTCCCATTAATATGCAAATTTTTTTGTCTGTAATAGTATTTTCTGCATATATTATGATATTGATCCAATTTGATGCACCTTCACTATTTGATCCATACTTCCCTTTCATTTCAATTTCTTTGCTCATTTTGCATGTCATAGGCCAAGATTTGACATCGGGTATGACCTTGGTACTGCCGACATTAACGATAAATTTTACCTTTTAGCTATTAATTTTTTTGTCATTTTTCCTATATGATGCTTTTGTATACGAATTGTGGATATTCTCTAGGAAACTTTTCATTTTTTCCTATAGGATCCCTTTGTAAGCAAAGTTTGGAGAATCTATGTTAAAGAGTAGTTAAGGATGGCTAAGCTAAGTGCAGTAGAGAGGAAGATGACTAAATTGAGAGAGCAGAGGCAGAGAGAGATAACAACGAAAATATTTTAGGGCTTGCGAAAATATGGAAATTTTAATCTTCCTCCTAGAGAAGACATTAATGAAGTTATTCGTACCTTGGCAGAGGAAGTCAGCTGGATTGTTGAAGCTGATAGTACTACATATAGAAATGTGGTATGTATTCTTGGCCTAAATTTTATTTTTCATTTCTTTTAGGTTTGTAAAGGTGGCCGACTAAATATTGTCTTAAATGTCAGGGAATGCATGAAAATAAGATGATTCCAAACATGATCATGAGTCCCTATAGGGGAATAGTTGTGCCTTTTACAGGTACCATAAACCCTACCTATGCAAAAATGGAGGTTTTGAAGAATACTTCACTCAAGGCAGAGAGGGAGAGAGAGGGAGAGAGAGAGAGAGAGAGAGTCCTCATGACCCCTATGGACACATTAGAACCCTCAAGTGTGTCCTAAGGAGTCCTACGACCCCTTTGGACATACTTCAGTGTTCAAATGTGTCAAAAGGGGTCATGGGGACTTCGTAGGGGTCCTTGTACACCTTATCACACATTAGGACCCTTAAGAAGTTTGCATGAACCCTATAGATAAATTGGAATGCTCACATGTGTCTTAAGGGGTCTTAGGACCCCTTTAGACACACTTGAGGGTTCAAATGTGCCAAAAGGGGTCATGGGGACTTCCTAGGGGTCCTAGTACATCTTATCACATGTTACAACCATTAAGAAGTACGCATAACCCATATGGACACATTGGAATGCTCAATTGTTGCTTAAGGGGTCCTATGACCCCTTCAGACACACTTGAGCCTTCAAATGTGTCAAAAAGCTTCATGGGGACTTCCCAGGGCACCAAGCATGCCTTATCACACATTAGGACCCCTAGGAAGTCCCCATAATCCCTATGGACACATTAGAACCCTCAAGTGTGTCTTAAGGGGTCCTATGACCCCTTTGGACACAATTAAGCATTCAAATGTATCAAAAGGGGTCATGGGGACTTCCTAGGGGTCATAGTGAGCCTTATCATGCATTAGAGCCCTTGGGAACTCTAGATGACCCCTATGGACACATTGGAACTCTCAAGTGTCTCCTAAGGGGTCTTAGGACCCCTTTGGACACACTTAAGCATTCAAATGTGTCAAAAGGCATCATGGAGACTTCCTAAGGGTCCTAGTATGCCTCATCATGCGTTACGACCCTTAGGAAGTTTGCGTAACCCCTATGGACACATTGGAACCCTCAAGTGTGTCTTAAGGGGTCCTACAACCCCTTTGGACACACTTGAGCATTCAAATGTGTCAAAAGGGGTCATGCAAACTTCCTAAGGGTCCTAGTACACCTTATCACACGCTAGGACCCTTACAGAGTTTGCATGACCCATATGGACACATTGGAATGCTCAAGTGTGTCTTAATGGGTTCTACAATGCCTTTGGACACACTTGAGCATTCAAATGTGTCAAAAAGGGTTATGGGGACTATCTAGGGGTCCTAATATGCCTTATCACATGTTAGGACCCCTAGGTAGTCCTTATGACCCCTATGGAGATAATGGAACTCTCCAGTATCTCTTAAGGGGTCTTAGGACCCCTTGAGACATGCTTGAGGGTTCAAATGTGTCAAAAGGGGTCATGGGGATTTCCTAGGGGTCTGAGTACGCCTAATCATTTTTTAGGACCCTTAGGAAGTCCACATAACCCCTATAGACACATTGGAATGCTCAAGTGTATCTTACGGGGTCACATGACCCCTTCAGACATACTTAAGCATTAAAATGTGTCAAAAGGGGTCATGGGGACTTTCTACAGGTTCTAGTACACCTTATTACATGTTAGAACCCTTAGTAAGTTTTCATGACCCCTATGGACACATTAGAACCCTCAAGTGTCTCCTAAGGGGTCTTAGGACCCCTTCGAACACACTTGACCATTCAAATGTGTCAAAATGGGTGATGGGGACTACCTAGGGGTCCTAGTATACCTTATCACATGTTAGGAGCCTTAGAAAGTCTTCATGACCCCTCTGGACACATTATAACCCTCAAGTGTGTCTTAAGGGGTCCTACAACCCCTTCAAACACACTTGAGCATTCAAATGTGTCAAAAGGGGTCATGGGAACTTCCTAGGGGTCCTAGTATGCCTTATCATGTGTTAGCACCCTTAGGAAGTTCGAATGACCTCTATGGACACATTGGAATGCTCAAGTGTATCTTAAGGGACCTACGACCCCTTCGAACACACTTGAGAATTTAAATGTGTTAAAAGTGGTCATGGGGAGTTCCTAGGGGTCCTAGTATGCCTGATCATGCTTTAGGACCCTTAGGAAGTCCACATGACCCCTATGGACACATTGGAATGCTCAAGTGTGTTTTAAGGGGTCCTACGACCCCTTTAGACACACTTAAGCATTCAAATGTGTGAAAATGGGTCATGCAAACTTCCTAGTGGTCCTAGTATGCCTTATCACGCATTAGGACCCCTAGGAAGTCCCTATGAACCCTATGGACACATTGGAACTCTCAAGTGTGTCTTAAGGGGTCCTACAACCCCTTCAAACACACATGAGCATTTAAATATATCAAAATGGGTCGTGTGGACTTCCTAGGGGTCCTAGTACACCTTATCATGCGTTAGGACCCCTAGGAACTCCCCATGACCTCTATGGACACATTAGAACCCTCAAGTGTGTCTTAAGGGGTCCTACGACCCCTTCAAACACACATGAGCATTTAAATATATCAAAATTGGTCGTGTGGACTTCCTAGGGGTCCTAGTACACCTTATCACACGTTAGGACCCCTAGGAAGTCCCCATGACCCCTTTTGACATATTTGAACACTCAAGTGTGTTTGAAGGGGTCGTAGGACACCTTAGGACACACTTGAGGGTTCCAATGTGTCCATAGGGGTCATGGGAACTTCCTGGGGTTCCTAGTACACCTTATCACGTGTTAGGAACCCTAGGAAGCCCTCATGACCCCTATGGACACATTAGAACCCTCAAGTGTCTCCTAAGGGGTCTTAGGACCCCTTCAGACACACTTAAGGGTTCAAATATGTCAAAAGGGGTCATGGGGATGTCCTAAGGGTCCTATTACACCTTATCACATGTTAGGACCCTTAGGAAGTCTACATGACCCCTTTGGATAGATTGGAATGCTCAAGTATGTCTTAAGGGGTCCTACGACCCCTTCGGACACACTTGAGTGTTCAAATGTGTCAAAAGGGGTCATGGGGACTTCCTAGGGGTCCTAGTATGTCTTATCATGTGTTAGGACCCTTAGGAAGTTTGCATGACCCCTATGGACACATTACAATGCTCAAGTGTGTCTTAAGGAGTCTTAGGACCTCTTTAGACACACTTGGGGGTTCAAATGTGTAAAAAGGGGTCATGGTGACTTCTTAAGAGTCCTAGGATGCCTTATCACATGTTAGGACCCTTAGGAAGTCTAGATGACCCCTATGGACATATTGGAATGCTCAAGTATGTCTTAAGGGGTCATACGGCCCCTTCAAACACACTTGAGTGTTCAAATATGTCAAAAGAGGTCATGGGGACTTCCTCGAGGTCCTAGTACACTTTATCACGCATTAGGAACCCTAGGAGGTCTCCATGATCTCTATGGGCACATTGGAACCCTCAAGTGTGTCTTAAGGGGTCCTACGACCCCTTCAGACACACTTGAGTGGTCAAATGTGTCAAAAGTGGTCATGGGGACTTCCTAGGGGTCCTACTATGCCTTATCACATGTTAGGACCTTTAGGAAGACTGGATGACCACTATGGACATATTGGAACCCTCAAGTGTCTCCTAAGGCATCATAGGACACTTTTTAACACACTTGAGTGTTCAAATGTGTCAAAAGGGGCATGGGGACTTCCTAGGGGTCCTAGTATGTATTATCACGCGTTAGAACCCCTAGAAACTCTATATGATCCCTATGGACACATTAAAACCCTCAAGTGTGTCTTAAGGGGTCCTACAATTCATTTAGACACACTCAAATGTTCAAATCTGTCAAAAGGGGTCATGGGGACTTCCTAGGGGTCCTATTATGCCTTATCACATGTTAGGACCCTAAGGAAGTCCACACGACCCCTATGGTCACATTGGAATGCTCAAGTGTGTCTTAAGGGGTCCTAAAACTCCTTAGGGAATACTTGAGTGTTCAAATGTGTTAAAAGGGGTCATGGGGACTTCCTAGGGGTCCTAGTATGCCTTATCATGTATTAGGACCCTTAGGAAGTCCTCATGACCCCTCTGGACACATTGGAACCCTCAAGTGTCTCCTAAGGGGATGAAGGACCCCTTTAGACACACTTGAGGGTTCAAATATGTCAAAAGGTGTAATGGGGACTTCTTAGGGGTCCTAGTACACCTAATCATGCATTAGGACCCTTAGGAAGTCCGCATCACCCCTATGGACACATTCTAATGCTCAAGTGTGTCTTAAGGGTCCCACAACCCCTTTGGACACACTTGAGCATTCAAATGTGTCAAAAGGGGTAATGGGGACTTCCTACGGGTCCTAGTACATCTTATCATGTGTTAGGATCCTTACTAAGTCTGCATGACCCCTATGACACACTAGAACACTCAAGTGTGTCCTAAGGGGTCATAGGACCCCTTCGAACACACTTGAGCATTCAAATGTGTCAAAATAGGTCATGGGGACTTCATAGGGGTCCTAGTATGCCTTATCACTCATTATGATGCTTAGTAAGTTTGCATGACCCATATGGGCACACTAGAATCCTCAAGTGTGTTTTAAGCGGTCCTATGACCCCTTTAGACACATTTGAGTGTTCAAATGTGTCAAAAGGGGTCATAGGGACTTCCTAGGGGTCCTAGTATGCCTTATCACAAGTTAGGACTGTTAGGAAGTCCGCATGACCCCTATGGACACATTCAAATGGTCAAGTGCATCTTAAGGGGTTGTACGACCCCTTCAAACACATTTGAGCATTCAAATATGTCAAAAAGGGGTCATGGAGACTTTCTAGGGGTCCTAGTATTCTTTATCATGCGTTAGGACCTTTAGGAAGTCTACATGACACCTATGAACACATTGGAATGCTCAAGTGTGTCTTTTGAGGTCATACAACCCTTTTAAACACACTTGAGCCTTACAATGTGTCTTTTGGGGTTGTACAACCCCTTCAGACACACTTGAGCATTCAGATGTATCAAAAGGTTTGATTGGGACTTCCTAGGGGTCCTAGTACTCCTTATCACATGTTAAGACCCCTTTAAAGTCCCCATGACCCCTACAAACACATTGGAACCCTCAAGTGTGTCTTAACGGGTCATATGACCCATTTCGACACATTTGAGGATTCCAATGTGTCAAAAGGGGTCATGGGGACTTTCTAGGGGTCCTAGTATGCCTTATCACACATTAGGACCCCTAGAAAGTACCCATGACCCCTATGGGCACATTGGAGCCCTCAAGTGTGTCCTAAGAGGTCCTACAACCCCTTTAGACATACTTGAGCATTCAACTGTGTCAAAAGGGGTCATGGGGACTTCGTAGGGGTCCTAGTACACCTTATCATGTGTTAGGACCCCTTGGAAGTCCCCATGATCCCTATGGACACATTGGAATACTCAAGTGTCTCTTTAGGGGTCCTACAACCCCTTCAGACACACTTGAGCAATCAAATGTGTCAAAAGAGGTCATGGGGACTTCCTAGGGGTCTTAGTATGCCTTATCATGCTTTACAATCCCTAGGAAGTGCTCATGACTCGTATGGACACATTAGAACCCTGAAGTGTCTCCTAAGGGGTCTTAGGACCCCTTCTGACACACTTGAGGGTTCAAATGTGTCAAAATAGGTTATGGGGACTTCCTAGGGGTCCTAGTATGACTTATCAGGCGTTAGGATCCTTAGGAAGTCTGCATGACCCCTATGGACACATTGGAACCCTCAAGTATGTCATAAGGGGTCCTATGATCCATATAGACACACTTGAGCATTCAAATGTGTCAAAAGGGGTCATGGGAACTTCCTTGGGCTCATAGTACACCTTATCACATGTTAGGACCCTTAGGAAGTCTGCATGACCCCTATGGACACATTGGAATGATCAAGTGTTTCTTAAGGGGTCCTACGACCCCTTTGGACACACTTTAGCATTCAAATGTGACAAAAGGGGTCATGGGGACTTCCTAGGGGTCTGAGTATGCCTTATCACGTGTTAGGACACCTAGGAAGTCCCCATGACCCCTACAGATACATTGGAACCCTCAAGTGTGTCTTAAGGGGTCCTACGAACTCTTTAGACACACTCGAGCATTCAAATGTGTCAAAAGGGGTCATGGAGACGTCCTAGGGGTCCTAGTACCCCTTATCACATGTTAGGACCCCTAGGAAGTCCTCAGGACCCCTATAGACACATTGGAACCCTATTATGAGTGTACGGTGGTTGTACATCTATGTGAAATTTCTTTTCTAGAGTTAAAAAATCAATTGATTGTATTCAATCGAGGGGAAATCCATTAACATCTACTTATTCAGTATAGTCAAGCCGCTAACATTACAAGGAGTATGTAGAAAAATCCTGTGCTAGATACTTACAAGAGGAGTTGGACTAAAACTGGTTGTCATCAAATCAACTGTGCAGGTATTTTTTTGAAATCAACTGTATAGGTTTTTTTTTGAATACATTATATATATATTAATATACATTAGTATATATAATATATGCATTAATATATAATAAATTTTATATATTATATACATTAGTATATAATACATTAGTATATATATAATATACATTATATACCCCTTTTTATATATAAATGTTCAATTTTTTCATTTGCTCCTGCCCTTTTTTCATCTACCTGGAAATATTGGGTACTCGAGTAAATCAGGTACATGATTATTGACTAGTCATATTTGACCAAAATATTCCTTGTCCCCATAGACCAGAGAAGCACGGGATTTCAGACTTTTTTCACGGGTTGTAGGAAAAAAAAATGTTGTTCAATCACCAAGATGTTTTTGCATTAGTTGCACCACAGGGGAATGATGAGTGGTCAGATTATTGGTTAGTACATTGTGTACGAGGTAAACATTAGCTTGTACAACTGATGATAGATGGTGATGGGTTCACATATCCTACTAGTTTAGTTGTTGTTGTGGGAACATGACTGCGAACATACATGATTAGAAAGAATGGAATTCCTACATTTGAAGACTATGAGAAGCACAAAACTGATCATGAAGTACTATTGGAGACCCTGAAGCAAAGAGATGACCCTTCAAGAACACTTGACTAGGTAATAAGTTAACTTAGTGCATTGTTTTTTAAGTTCGTTAAGCTTAATTTTAATACATTAATTTCACCTTTCTTAGATTGTATTTTGAGTCAATAAACTTGGTTTTGTATGTGGATTGTAACCTGTGCAGGAGCACCTATGAAGACACCTACGGTCACCATGGATCCAATTAGAGATAGAAGGACAAAAGGATCCTTAATGGTTAATTGAGATGTTTTAAAGCCTATAATGGCAATTTGTAACAATCAATTTGATTTAAAACTTAGATGTCCTAGAAGTCTTGATAAGGACTTATGACCAAAATCATGTATGGGTGGCCAATAGTGCCAACAAGGGATCTTACATGTCATTTACTTATGTCATTTGCATAGTTTGAATTCTTACATGTTTGATTGTTGTTTCTAATGCTTTAAGGATATTATTTTATATCATTTCAAACAATCTAAAGAAGTTAAACCTCAAACATAATAAGCTCTATGAACAAGGTATTCCAGAGTAAAGAAAAACAAATGTCCTAATATTTAGTCTTTGTTATTGGGTTTTGGGAGGGGTGGAAAAATATTAAAAATAATTGAATTTTAGTAGTGTTGACTGGCTTAATCATGATTAGTTTCATAGTTCAAATTTCAAATGTACCACTAACTGTTATTGCAACGGAATTGGGTCAAGAAAAGAAGTGTGCATGCTTTCCCATTTGGGTCTTCTCTTGTTTTAGAATGAAAACCTAATTATTTCCACAGTAGATAAGGACCTATTCCCAAGGACTACTTACTCAATTTGTAAAACACAACTGCTTGTAGGCTGCCCAGTGTACCACAATGCATTGTGTGTTTTATGGTCTGCAAGTGATGTGCTTTCTGAGTTTGCACGGGAGAGTAAAAGGGTTAAATTTTTTGTTACTGAAAATGGTGTGGACTATAAGTTTTTGGTTCACTTTCATGAAATTTTAAACACTAGTGACAACCCCATTCCACCCAAGGATTCACCGGAATGCTCACGACCATGCTCAACCCAAGTGACCCCAAGGTGCACTAAGAATGATTAGGCAGCGATCTTCTGAAGCTTGTATCTTAGACCTCATGAGAGGTATCAACAAACCATGAAGGGTTGCAAGATCATGATTCTGAGGTCTATTCAAAAGAGATATCTAAGAAGAAAACTACAAGACAAGTATGGGTTCCAAAATCCATCATTCAAGATATTCTCTCTAAATCATCAAAAGAAAATAAAAAGCGAATGGCTATATGGATTCCAAGATCTCTCTTAAGAGAGTCTCATGTTGAACAACAAGTGAAGTTGACATTCAAGCTTCCAAAGGCTTCCACTTCATCTTTTTCCAAAAACATTCTTCCATTCCATACGCCTGAACCACAACCTTTGCTACACATTTTCCATATTCCTTCTCATATTCCTCCATCCACATTTGAGAATTATAACAAGCACACCAATCCTCTCTTTGAGGAGTCAGATAGCAATAATGAACCAGAATATGGTTCGCACTTGGACTAGAATATGGTTTACGTTTCCTCCATTTTTCCCATCACCCTTCAAGGTGTGTATTGACGTTGATCTTACCTTTCTTTCCATCTACCTTTTCACATTCCTTCCATTCATTATCCTTCTACCTTCTCTCATTTTTCCTCATTTTCCTATTCCTCATGCGTTTTCCTTTTCCCTTCAGCATCTTTGAGCATATCATTTTGAATCCGTGGCATATCATGGTTTATCCTTTCAAGGAGCATTATCTAAAAATCTTGCCTTCTTCCAAAAAATTAAAAAAAAATATTCAAAAAAATAGAAAAATTCAAAAAATAGCAAAAAATTGAAAAAAAATTGAAAATGTGCCATGGTGAAAACCTGGAAACATGTGCCTTGGTTGCAAAAGTAAAGAGAAATAAATTCATCCTATGGTGAAAACCACTCCTTTGTGGCACCTTGGATAAGTACCATGATGAAAACCTGGCAATCAGGCGTCATGCATAGTTCTTCTACATATTTCATCCATTCCATCTTCTCTCTTTGATCTTGACAATGTTGACCTATAATTGAATATTTGGCTATCTTGTGAGCTATCTTACAATGATCTTGCTTTCACTCCTTTCATGTTTCGCTTTCGTATTTTCCTTCATTCATTCTAGCCTTTCGCTATCTTTTTCCCCTTGGTCTTGATCTAATAAAAAGAGTAAAATACGATGTTATGAAGTCTCTTGACATGTCTACTCCTTTGGACTGCATTCCTTCCTTCTTTTTCATTACACTTTTGAGGCTTATCCTATGCTATCCTTTCATTGCTTGTCCAAATGCGCTTTACATGACAACAATTTTTTCCCTAGCCTGGGTACTCTTGAGGAGTTTGACCTTGAGGATTTCTTCCCTTCACTCTCCTTCATTCTCATGTCTTCCATCTCATTCACCAGCTTGCTGATCCCTCTTGTCCCTCACCTTCCTAGACATTGGGACTACATGATGTGATCTTGCTCATGAGTTTGATGCCCATTCTGTCTGGGGGCATCCTTTGTACATATTTATGGATCCTGAAAAAATACCAAAAAAATTGATATATGATGTTGAAAAAATCCTAAAAAGCATATAAAGTCCTGAAAAAATTATAAAAATCAAAATATTCAAAAAATCAAAAAAATAAAAAAAAGTGCCTTGGTGAAAACCTGGAAACAGGCGCCTTGGTAGAAAAAAATACAAAAAAAGGAAAAAATGAAAAAAAAAAAGAAAAAAGAATCCAAGTGGTGAAAACCTGGAAACAGGCGCTACTTGAGGTCTTTGCACTCCTATTTGTTAGCATGCGTCCTCGACACTTAGCCTTTCTCCGTCATGCCTTGACCTTATTTGACTTGGTCTGGAATTGGTCTTTGTCTTTGTCTAGGGGCATAACTGTTAGCATTGGTCCTTTAGGTGTGTTTGTCTCTTGGGGCATTTCACAACAGGTGTTTTTCAACACCACCCCAACAATGTTTTTCAACACTACCCTTGCATCGAGTGTTTCTTAACACTTATTAGATGTCTTGCCTATAGTCTAAGTATAATGCGATAATGCTCATTTGCAGATATGATACTCAGAATCTGACTCTATGACCAACACACACGCACTTAAACAATCAACTCACTGATGATATGATGACTTTCTTTTTCTTTGTGTGCTGTCTGAGGATTTCTTTGATGAGTGGTCTCTCCCTGCGAAGTTTTCGATGATGCATAGCTAGAAGACTAAGGGAATGAGAACATGTTTTCTTTCTTTATCTGCTTGTGGGTATATTTTGTTGATCCTAACTGTCATGAGCATTTATGCTGGTCCTACTTGACACTATGGATTGACAAGGTATTATCCTTGACTATTTTGCGAGTGCATGCTTCTAGTTATCTTGACTTTCATGTGTCTTGATACAAGCATAATCTCGCCATAACAAACTTGGGTGATCTCACTGCATTAGTCATCTTGACCTATATGTCTTTGATGCCTAGGTGAGATTTCCACATTTCTATCTGATAAAGACCATATTCATATCCACATAGTTATGCTAGTGTGCATTGTATGATCTTGCGACGCTACCAATAACGCTCGATGATGATAATTAGATGTCTATAAGCGTTGTGACCTTGCAAGTCAACCACTTTCATAGTAGCTTGCATTTTTAGGGTCATGTTAGATTAGTTTTGCACTTTGCATATGGAGAGAGCTTTCCTTTTTATCATCTACGGACTAGTTGGTCAACTGTGCTCATTTTCTGATTCTTCTTGATCATATCTTTCATTTCTGATCTTTCATATCACATCATTTTCTATCCATTTTCGGACTTGAAATCAAAATCTGAGTCGCGTTTCAAAATTTCTTCCCTTCTTTTGCGCAGTTGACTGATCTTTTGAGGCCTAATCCTCCGATCTTTGTTGGGGCATCGTCATTTCTTCATTTCCATGTCTTCCAAACTTCTAGTCTTTCATTCATCTTCATTCCATTCCCTCATTTCTCACGTTTGACGACATCTTTTCAGGCTGGGGCATGTTTCATTGCCTAATGGTTAACCTATTGACCCTTTATATTCAATTATGACTTCCTTTTGATTTGATCAACCTTATCAATTCGTTGTTCTCCTCTCTACTTGATTTCGATTTCGACTCCGAGGGGGCAGTATTTATGGGATTCTCATCCCTAATTTCCTTGATTCTCTTGATTCAGACATCTTTTGTGAGCTTTTGCTCAAATTTAAGATTCTTATCTCTTACTTTGAATGTGATCCCGAATCGACCTCATATCTGAGTTGTTTTGTGATCCCAAATCGATCTCACATTGCAACTTCATTCTTTGACTACATGTGTTCCCAAATCGATCACACATTAGTCAAAGAGGGGCAAATGTATGCACCCTAAAATGGTCGCCTAGACTTTGGGCCCCATTTATTCAATTTATCAATCCTGAATTAGTTTTATCAATAATCAATATTTTCAACAATATCAATCTCTTGATCAAGTCTTAATTTCGATCATATATTGGATTTTTATCCTTGGGCTAACCATTTATCCTAAGTCATTATTTGATTAAAAGGAATATTTCCTCCCCTTTTAATTAAATAAAAAGCCCTCACTTTCCTCTTATCCTATGTTGCACAAATAAAGCATTATTCATATTTTATAAAAAAGAGAAAAGCACTTTTTGTCTCATATGGACATAAAGTCAACTCTTATTTTCCTATTGGAGGATACTTGTGCACATGGATTGCTCCTTTTTCAAGCTCCACCACTGATTAAGACTTTTTGCCTCTTAATCTCCATGGTCCATTTCACCTCATTTCTTATAAAAGGAGAGCTCTCTCCTCCATTTGCATATATCCATGTTTTATGCTATTGTTATGCTTCAGGTTTTAGGTGCATTTGGAGTTTGAAGACACTGAAGACTTGTTGCATTTCATTGTAGTTGCATATTTCCATTCTTAGTTGCATGATAATGGCATTCTTAGCTTAGTTTCCTTTTATGCAATAGAATAAGCTCACATAGTCTAAATAGGAAGGATTTGTAATCCATTGCTATTTCCTTTCATAGATTAGTTGCATTGTACTTTCATTTCCATAGCTTAGATTGCATTCTCATATAGCTTGCATTGCATTTCATATTGGATTCTTGGAGATATTGGCATTGTTGCCCTTGTCTTCATTGTGAATCTCTCATTGTGTGGTTGACTAGCAAGGTCACAAGTTTGTAGCTCTAGCTGAGAGCAATTTTCAACCTTGCAACTCCATGCATAGAGAGCTATGAGCCGCTTTGTGAGGCCTCATTCTTGAGCAACCTTGCATGTAATGGTTCATAGAAGTGCACCAACTTTTGTGTGTACAACAATAACCTCTGTCAATTTTGGGCAATTTGACTTTGTTTGCATTTGGCAAGGTGATCTTAGTCGATGCCAAAACTTGCAGTGAGGGTCAGTTGAAAGTAGCTTAGCAGTGTATCTTTCAAAATATTCATCCTGGCATCGAACAGTCTCCTCCATCAGCTCCAATTGGCTGGGTAAACACTAGTCACAACCCCGTTCTGCCCATGGAGTCATTGGAATGCTCGCAACCACGCTCATCCCAAGACACCCCAAGGTGCACTAAGCATGATTAGGTAGTGATCTTTCAAGGCTCGTATCTTGGACCTCATGAGAGGTATAGATAAACTGTTAGGGGCTGCAGGATTGTGTTTCCAAGCTCAACAATAACCTCTCTCAATTTTGGGCAATTTGGCTTCGTTTGCATTTGGCAAGGTGATCTCAGTCGATGCCAAAACTTGCAGTGATGGTCAGTTGAAAGTAGCTCATTAGTGTATCTTTCAAAACATCTATCTTGGCATCGAACCATTTTCTCCATCAGCTCTGGTTGGCTAGGTAAACACTAGTGACAACTCGGTTCCACCCATAGAGTCACTGGAATGCTCGCAACCATGCTCATCCCAAGTGACCCCAAGGTGCACTAAGCACGATTAGGTAGCGATCTTTTGAGGCTCATCTCTAAGACCTCATGAGAGGTATCAAAAAACTATCAGGGGCTACGAGATCTTGTTTCCAAGGTCTACAATAATCTCTCTCAGTTTTGGGTGATTCAACTTCATTTGCATTTTGCAAGGCAATCTAAGTCGATGCCAAAACTTGCAGTGAAGGTTAGTTGAAAGTAGCTTAGTAGTGTATCTTTCAAACCATCTATCTTGGCATCGAACTATCTAATCCATCAGCTCTAATTGGTTGGATAAATGCCATTAACAACCCCATTCCACCCAGAGAGTCACTGGAATGCTTGTGACCACACTCAACCCAAGTGACCCCAAGGTGCACTAAGCACGATTGGGCAGCAATCTTCTGAGGCTTGTATCTCAGACCTCATGATAGGTATCAAAAAACCATTAGGGGATACAGGATTGTGCTTCCAAGGTCTACAATGACCTCTCTTAGTTTTGGACAATTCAAGTTTGTTTGCATTTGGCAAGGCGATCTCAGTCGATGCCAAAACTTGCAGTGAGGGTCAGTTGAAAGTAGCTCAGTAGTTTATCTTTCAAACCATCTATCCTAGCATCAAACCATCTACTCCATTAGCTCTAATTGGTCAGGTAAATGCCAGTGACAACCCCATTCCACCCACGGAGTCACTGGAATGCAAACAAACATGCTCAACCCAAGTGACCCCAAGGTGTACTAAGCATGATTAGGAAGTGATCTTCCAAGGCTCGTATCTCAGACCTCGTGATAGGTATTGACAAACTGTCAGGGGCTACAAGATCATGTTTCTGAGGTCTACAATAACCTCTCTTAATTTTGGGTGATTCAACTTTGTTTGCATTTGGCAAGGTGATCTTAGTCGATGCCAAAACTTGCAATGAGGGTCAGTTGAAAGTAGCTCAGCACTATATCTTTCAAACCATCTGTCCTGGCACTGAACCGTCTACTCCATCAGCTTTGGTTGGTCGGTTAAATGCAATTGACAACCTTGTTCTTCCCACAGAGTCAATGGAACACTCATGATCACGCTCGACCCAAGTGACCCCAAGGTACACTAAGCACGAATGGGCAAAAATCTTCTAAGGCTTGTATCTCAGACCTCGTGAGAGATATTAACAAACTGTTAGGGGCTACGAGATCATGTTTCTGAGGTCTACAATAACCTCTCTCAGTTTTGGGCTGTTCAAATTCATTTGCATTTGGCAAGGCGATCTCAGTCAATGCCAAAACTCGTAGTGAGGGTCAGCTGAAAGTAGCTCAGCAGTGTATCTTTCAAATCATCTATCCTAGCATCAAATTGTCTACTCCATTGGTTCTGGTTGGCTAGGTAAATGCTAATGACAACCCTGTTCCACCCACGGAGTCACTGAAATGCTCGCAACCACGCTCGACCAAAGTGACCTGATAGCACAAGTGCTACATTTCTCTATGGATTTAGTATACCCCAATATGATGAGTTATATACATAGTGAGTATATACATAATATTAAAACAATGTAGTACTAAGTGGCTCAAGTGGGATTACAAGTTGGGTTAAGGGTCGTGGGATCTATGACGTAGTAGAGTGGGTACATAGAGTATAATATCAGCACTTGTCTTTGTAATGTAGTAGATGGAGATATAAAATGTTATGTCAGGTGAAGTCTAATGGTAATCAAGAAATATGGTTCATGGTTTTGCATGCTGGGGTCAGGATGTATATGGGAAAAATATATAGTTGGTCCAGAAGTTTGGGATGTTATAAGATGTGCATGTGTGGCTTTGAGGACACGAAACATGTGTTGTGTATGGTAATGGATTTGGGTTGTCCAAAGACTTATAAGAGTGATTTTTTGGGTAGTTGGTGTGTGTGTGAAAATTGTACCTGATATGTAGACACAACACTCAGTAAAACATTAGAAGTTAGTGATAATCAAAATCGTGCAAAATTGAAATCTAATCTAACCAAGCGATTTACTACCTTCTAATAGGTGCGAGATTAATGTTCTCATATTGTAATCGAGATCAGTGACCTAGACGACACCTAAATGAAGGCTTTTGAATGCAAAAGATGGATATGAAATTGAATGCAATTAAGCTATTTTTTTTTATATTTTCTATGCAATAAGAATGATAAACTGATATGCTATGGATGCTAAATGATCTAACAATTAAGATTCTAACAATGATATGAAAACTATGAAATTCTATGCTAAGATATAAAAAGCTATGCAATTGAAATTGATCTCACAAAGCTTTGAGTTCGCAAGTTGATTCCTCAGCCTCCAATTCTCCAGCGTGATTGTGCAAAAATATGAGATGCTTGGATGCAAATTTGAGAGATGAATTATGAAGAGCTGAGCCTTGTTTTTATAGAAATCCAGGGCTTTGGAGGTGCATGAGAAAAAGCCATAAATCACTCAAATAACTCAGGTTGATTTTTGAGTTATTTTATAATAAAGATAATTAAGTCACAAAAACATGCAAAAGCTAAGCTTTAACTGAAAATAGAGTTTAGCTTTAATTGATAATTGATAGTTGTCTGCTTTTATGATTGTGCATGTTTTATTTATGAATTAATTTAATAATAAAGTGATTTATTTCCAACTTAACTGATTTTAAAAATAAAACAATTGATTTATGGGTTAATCAATTATTTAATCAAACTTTTATTAAAAACTATATTATTAAATAATGACAACTTGCTTTAATTAATTAAATAAGAATTTAATCAATTATTCATATGATATTAGATTTATTGTCAAAATTAAATAATACAATTAATAATAGATAGAATTAAATTTAATTACACAATTAAGTGGCAAATATTAAATCTAATTAATTAAATATGAAAATATTTAATTAATCAAACTTTAGGATAAATGTGATTTATTGCCAAATAATTATAAAATTAAAGATAATTATGATGATTAGGAATATTACTAGGAATATTCCCCGATGTAGAATTTAAGATAATCAATTATGATTCGATGATGTTTAGATGTGCCTTAGATTAGGACTTTGATGTTGATTTCGTTTGAATTGAAGATGTAGGAGATTAATGAACTTATAGCCCATTTTTGGGGTATTACATTTTGCCCCTCTTTGAATTACTGTGCGAAGCGCAGTGGTTCAAAGATAGTCTGTGTTTGATAAAGATATGAAACTGATGTTTGAAATTGATAATTGATATGAGACAAAAGCTGATTGATATTGATTTGATATGGAGATAATAGGTCCTGAATGACCAAAGATAATGTTCACTATAACAGCAAATGAACCTATGATTGCGAAAAAGTGTCAAAATGCTTGATTCCAAACCTTAGGATTGCAAAGAAGTGAGTGACCCATTCTAGACTCGATTGTCTTAGTAGAACTAGCAGGTGTCACATCCAAACCCTTCAGTTGCCGAAGAACCAAGGAAAGAACACTATGATCTGATGATTGCAAAAACTGATATAGTTTACAAGATTAGGAGAATACCAGATTGATATGGATCTTGATGAATCTGATATGCCCCAAGTGATGATAGATTTGCCCCGAGCGATGAGGAATTTTGATGAATCAGCGACTAGACGTGATTGTTGTCTTGATCACTGATGAAAGATATTGATAGATTTGATCAATAGAATTTGATTTACAGACTTTGAATGATGTGCAATACCATGCCCCCTTCGGGATTAAAATTGAAATCTGACAAGAAAAGTCAGCGTTGATAGTTTAGAAGCATGTTAATTGATTTGACAAGTGGTTAAATAGGTCCAAGAACGCATTCTGCATCGTTTGGAGGTCCCAAAAGACCAAGTTTGACTAAGTTTGACCATGAGTTGACCATGGTTGACCAAGTTGAAATTTTGATAGTTTGATGAAAGCTAATCAATTAAGTTGAATACTGGATTTCTGTGATGATTGAAGGTTGATTATGCAAGTAGTTAATAATATGAATGATCTCAAATTTGAATTTTGATCCCGAAAAAGGATTCTACTTGCTATTTCATTGGAGGAACCTTCATGTGGGATTCAGCTCTTGTTAGATTTGAAGATGCGATTTGAAGAATCATTTAAGCATTGAAGTTCATTTAATCATTGTGAGATCATGCAAAGATGAAAAATGCAAAGAGACATGCAAAATGAAATGCAACCTAAGACCTAGGACCTAGTCACTAATCATGTGTCAATTTGTTATCATCATTGAACTTTTAGGTAACCGGATAAATCAATACAATGCCCACTAGCTATGAAACCATAGACATATGAATATCGATTTGTATGTGCAAGAATTAATACAACACCCATTGGACAACAACCATGGATATATGAATATTGATTTATTTTCGGAATGTTGGATTAGATATAAGCATCAAGGCACAAACGCCAGGATGACCTGAATATCATGTCCATTTTGATATAGCAATTTGTATAAGCATCAAAACATAAATGTCGTGATGACCTGAGTATCCCTTGCATTTAACATACACATCAAACAATCAAAAGATCATTCTAAATCCAGTGTGAATTACCCGTAGTGACCCTTTATCATTCACCTCCTTAGGCAAGATCGCGTTTCATAGTAGGAGAAAGAATTTACTTCAAAAAGATAATAGTTAGATCAAACATCCTTGAATTTTCTGGGTATCAATGGTCGAGGTACGCATGGCCATCCAATTTGAGATAGAGGCTCTTACAGTCGAACACCATTTCAATCTAGAATTTCCAAAGTTGTTAGATTTTCACATACAAGCAGAAGACAAAGAAAAGATTATGCCCCCAGTCATCACCCTCTAAATCCTATAAAGGACATCATCGAAGAGCTCGAAGGGACACAATATGCAAAAATCTCAATGCGAATCAGTAAGCATACAAGGAGATAAAAGCACGAAAAGCATAGATTGTTTTCAGGTTGTTTTGATGTTTGATTGCGTTGTTGTAGATGCAAAATCCTTTCTGAAGACAAGACAGACTTGACTGACTCAAATGAAGCTTCAAAGGACTCTGAGTGGATATGACACATCTCAGATACATTGGAGACTATAAGATATGACATTGATTGCCCCCAAGTGTTAAATACTGATAGGATACAGACGCTTGAGCTGCTTGGTGTACAGACCGACTTATTGAAAACTGGAAATGCAAAAAAACAAACCAGGAGATATGTACAAACTAAAGCAAGACTGAAAGCTAGGAAAGACCAAGATTACACTGATAGATGGAGCATTTAGAACAAGTGGCACCCGTTTGCCGGGTTTTCACCATCTTGGTAGAGATTCTATTTTTGCTACCAAGGTGCCTGTTTCCAGGTTTTCACCAAGGCACTTTTTCTTTTTTCCATTTTTTTTTTTTAATTTTTAATTTTTTCAATTTTTTTTTAATTTTTGATATTTTTTGATTTTTTTGAGAATCATCAAGGCGCCTATTGCTAGGTTTTCACCAAAATGTTCATTTTTTCAGGACTTTTTCTAATTTTTAGGATTTTTTCAGGACATTTACCAAGCACTGAATGCCTTAGGCGTAGAATTTCTTCAGATGGAGAACGTTGATTGGTTCTCAGAGCTGTTCTCCTTCAATCGTTGAGAGTTGATAGGCACCAGAGCCAAAAGTAGCAGTGATAACAAAGGGACTCAGCCAGTTGGGTTCGAACTTCCCCTTGCGTTCTCGATGGGATTGATTTTTAGGATTTTCTCTCAAGACTAGATCACCAACCTGAAATTCTCTATGTCTGAATTTCTTGTTGTAGCCTCTAGACATTCTCTTCTGATATACTCTGAGATGATCATATGCTGCTTGTCTGCGCTCATCTAGTAGTTCAAGTTCTTGCAACCTAGACACTCTATAGTCATCATCAGTTACTAGACCATGCATTCTAATTCTGAGTGATGGGATTTCAACCTCAATAGGCAGTACCGCTTCAGATCCATAAACTAAAGCGAAAGGTGTAGCCCCAGTAGGTGTTCTGATACTTGATCTGATACTTGTTCTGATATTGATTCTGATACTGATTCTGATACTGATTTTGATACTTGTTCTGATACTGGTTCTAATACTTGTTCTGATACTGGTTCTGATACTAGTTCTGATACTGGTTCTGATACTAGTTCTGATACTTATTCTAATACTTGATATACTTGATAGCATCTTTTTCCATTGCAAACTCCCAAGCAAGATCATATCGTGCAGTCCCAATGTCTAGCAAGGTGGAGAACAAGAGGGATTGACAAGCTGGTGGAAGAGATGGAAGACAAGAGAATGAAGGAGAATGAAGGGAAGAAATCCTCAAGGGAAAAATCCTCAAGAAAACCCAAGCTAGGGAAAAATTATCATGTAAAGCGCATTTGGACAAGCAATGAAAGGCCAGCATAGGATAAGTCACAAATGCATAATGCCAAAGAAGGATAGGATGTAGTCCAAAGGAGTAGACATGTGAAGAGGCTTCATAGCATTGTGTTTTACTCTTTCTTTCTTTTTTATTTATTTTTAGATCAAGACCAAAGGGGAAAAGGATAGCGATAGGTGAAAATGAATGGAGGAAGATGGATATGAAGGCTAAACATGGAAGGAATGAAAGCAAGATCATCGTAAGATAGCTCACAAGATAGCCAAATGTTCATGTATAGATCAACATTGTCAAGATCAAAGAGAGAAGATGAAATGGATGAAATATGCAGAAGAACTATGCATGATGTCTGATTGCCAGGTTTTCATCATGGTACTTATCCAAGGTGCCACAAGGAAGTGGTTTTCACCATAGGATGAATTTATTTCTCTTTACTTTTGCTACCAAGGCGCTTGTTTCCAGGTTTTCACCAAGGCACATTTTCAATTTTTATTTTATTTTATTTTATTTTTTGGAAGAAGGAAAGCTGTTTAGATAATGCTCCTTGAAAGGATAAACCATGATATGCCAAGGATTCAAAATGATATGCTCAAAGATGCTGATAGGGAAAGGAATATGGAAGAGAAAAATGGAGGATAGGGTTTTATGTAAAGCGAGTGAGGTTGGAAGAGAGGAGGAATAGGCAAATGAGGAAAAATGATAGAAAGTAGAAGGATAATGAATGGAAAGATTGTGAAAGGGGAGATGGAAAGGAAGGAAAGATCAACATCAACACACACTTTGAAGGGTGGCGAGAGGGTGGAGGAAACGTGAATGAAGGAATACATGAAGGAATATGGCGAATGGATAGCAGAGGTTGCAGTTTAGGCACATGGAATGGAAGAATATTTTTGGAGGGAGATGAAGTGGAAGCCTTTGGAAGCTTGAATGTCAATTTCACTTTTTGCTCAACACTAGACTCTTTAAAGAGAGACTTTGGAATCCATATAGCCGTAGGTTTTTTATTTCCTTTGGGTAATTTGGAGAGAATATCTTTAATGATGGATTTTGGAACCCATACTTGTCTTGTAGTTTTTTTCTTAGATATCTCTTTTGACTTTATGTTTCCATGTCGTTTAGAGGAGACATGGTGATCTTCTCTTTTTGATGGATTCTTATATTGCTTCTTTTTCTTGTATTGAACATTCAAGTTACTTCCAAAAGACTTGGGACTTGTGGAAGAAGGAGGATATGACTGGTTTAGATGGGTGGATGGATGAAAAGGATTCAAGGGTATAAATCTATGTTGATCTTGAGGAAAGATGGGAGATGGAGGGATGTAAGGACCCAAGATGGATGGAAAATTAGGAGAGTTAGGAGGGGAAAGTGAAGGGACATAAGGACCCAAGATGGAAGGCAGACGTGAAGCTCTTAGTAGTGGTGGAAGAGGTCCAAGGATGGAAGTGGAAGATGCAAAAGGATAATCAATAAGTTCATCAGCATCTATATGACAACCAAGGATATCAACATCTTTAGAGTGAGCATTAGAATTTTCAATAGAATCATGGATATCTTGAATATGAGCACCTTCTTTGATAGGATTGTTCAAAGCTTGCAAAGACTTAGGAAGAGTAGAAAGTGGAAGTGAACATGGAGTGGTAGAACAAGAAGATGAAAGACTTTGATCTTGACAAGGATCTTCAGATAGCATAAGTGCATAATTTTTCTCTTGTTTTTCAATAGGCTTAACATTGGAAGGAACACCATTTTTACCAACCTTAATGGAAGTATCATCTTTGGAAAGTGCAAGCGTAGTAAGGTTATTTTGATTGTCAATAAGCTCAACAGTGTAAGTAGTAGCTTGATCTTGCTTAGGCGAAGACTTAAGACATGGTGGAATGCATGAAAAAGGGGGTACAGGATCAAAAGAACCCTGAGGTGGATAAGAGACATCGTGAAAAGGAGTGGATGACATGGAGGGTTCTTGATCTTGATCTTTCTTTATGTTATTTTCTTCATCATTTTTAGAGTCCTCTTGACATGGAGCCACTTCTAAGGACAAGGAAGCATGTTGGGATTGTAGGGAAGACTTTGGAAGAGATGGTGGAGGACTAGCTGAAGTAGGGATTATAGCATATGAAGGCTTAGGCTCTTTAGGTTTATCATTATTGAAAGTATTTGTAGCCAAGTGAAGGTTAGCTTGAGTTTCTTTAAGAGGTAGCCCTGGAGGATAACTATAGGGAACCACATGAAAAGTATTAGGGCTTGTGTCAGATGAAGATTTTGTGAAAGATTTGAAAGACTCAGAAGCTTTAAGAAATGTACGGGTATTGGAGGAAGTAGGGGATGGAAGGGAACCATCACCAGACAAAGGTTCAGCATTAACATGATCTTGCTTGAGAGTGTAATCTTTATTTTTAGCTGGAGAGTTCTTAGAGGAGAGATCCTTATAATATTGACGTTTCAAGCTAGCACGATGTATTTTATAGTCCTCAGTAGTAGTAGATGGATCATAATCAAGGTATTGTCCACAAAAGCCATCAAAGTCTCTTTCAAAATCAGAATCATATGGATCACCATCACGATCTATCCAATGTGACGACCCATTTGTAGTAAGTAGGAATGAACGATGAGGAGGACTCTTAGGAACATAGGTGTCATAGGTATCATTACATTATTTATCATCATAGTCATCATAGTCTCCAAAGCTAGATGTGTCACTCTCCGTGGAAGAGGTATCATATTGCTCAAATTTTTTTGGGGGCATGGTGACATGTACAAGTCTTTATCAAATGGAAAAGAGTATAGAGGTTCCTTTTCTTTCTCAAGTTTGTCAAGCTGGACTTGCATAGCTTGCAACTGCTTCATCATAGCGGTGATCAGAATTTCTTCCTCATGTGTACTGATTCTTTGAGACATGTGTACTGATTTTCAATAGCTACTGATTTATTCTTGACATAATGATATTTTTGACAGATTCTGGAACTAGGCTGGAAACATTGGATATCTTGCAATTTGACAATTTCTGACAACTCTCTCAAATTTTTCCAAATGACACTCTGCAGACTCGTACGACACTGGGTAGTCTATGAAACGACAGTTACTAAACTCGTACGACAGTTGGGTGGCAATGAAATGACAGTTGACAAAACTCGTAGACAGTTGCTAACAGGGTTTTGATTTTCTTGAATTTGCTGGTTTGAAAACTTGTACAACACTGGGTTCTCAATCGTACGACAAATGGGCAATAAAGAAATGACACTTGACAAAACTCGTATGACTTTTGACTTCTTGAAATGACTTTTGACTCCAGAAAGAATTTTACGTCAATTTTTGCAAAATTTAAGGTTTTCAGTTCTGGATTGTTTGCAAATTGTACTATCCAAATTTTGAAGGTTATACCAGATTTGATCATTTTTAATAGCCAAGTAGATAAACAAACACATAGAATAGAAAGCAAGTGATTCCAAGAACGTCTGAAAACAATGAACAAGGGCAAAAGCAACCTTGCGCATGAACAATCAAGTGACCAAATTGTGCTAATCCCTGAGAGTACTAATTGTGTATGTTCTGAAAAGTTTTGCAATAACACACATATACCTGAGAATGAAAAAAAATTGGCCTCTCTAGGGTTTTTAGTAATGGTTTGACTCTGCAACTTTTATGATTCAAAGGGGTGAACTCCAATCCCGGCGCACCAGGGTTTTGACACAGTCTGAGAACTTAATCTTCAAGAGCTGCTAGGGAGATCTGACAACCCAACAATGAACCATACCCCTGGAGATTTCTTCCACAAGGACATTTATATAGCGGCTGTCACTACCATGGCGAAAATGGCTATGACCGCTTGAGGTTCCGTCAACGCAGTTTGCCATGTGAAGGGATTGTCTGCTATGGTTAACCCTCTCTAAAGGTGACTCACAAATTTATACCACAAGGGGACTTGGCTCCAGATTCAAGGTTTTGACACCTCTTCACTTTTAACCCAAACAAAGCAAGCAGATTAATCCGACACGCTAAGACAAAGTTTTGTTCCACTAAGGTCTGTGATATCAACTCCACGTGATCTATCAACCTCTTCGGGGAGAGAATGTATCAATCAATAAGAGAAGACGCACTAACCAATTTTGATTCACCAAAGCTCGTGATATCAACCCCATGTGATCTATCAACCTCTTTGGAGAGAGAATGTGTTGATCAATAAGAGAAGACTCACTAACCAAGTTGAATGTGAAACGCACTGAGTATCCTCCCTACCTACAAGGATTCTATCGCCAAGAAGGATTTCACTGGGAATCCAATCTCTCAAGAATCACAAATAGTGTTCATAGAGCCTAATTAGTATGTGAGCACAGATATATTCCCGAAAGCAAATCTGCCAAAAGCATCCAAAAAGTAGAAAGAGGAACACTTAACGCTTAAAGCAAATATGAGATGAGTCCACAAGGTGGAACATTTAACACCTCACACAAGCTGAAAATGAGTCCCCAACTTAGAAAACAAGTGAGTTCCTAAAAGCACAAAAGGGTTTCCAAGTGGAACACTTAACGCTTCTGTCCTGTTGACCCCTCCCCTTTATGGCGCTGAGATTGCAACCACGGGGCGAAAATGAGGGGTCGGCGGATTAGCGAGTCTAATAACCCAAGATAGCAATCAAGATCAATCACAAGTATTCTAAGACTACTTAATGAATCCTTAAGGGATCACAACCTAGTATCAAATTATGCAAGTGTGTAGAAATAGATCAAAAGCATGAAAAGATGCACACAAGTTTGACACGTGAGAGATTTATTTTAAGTCCAAATCAAAAAAAATTTAGAAGAAGGAGAATACCTCGTGATCCTCGCAATGCGCTTAGTAGATTTTACCTGATTTTTAGCAATTCTTGTGCTTTTCCCAATCAAAATCAGTAGAAATCAATCAGAAATAGTAAATTTCAATTGTTAGGGTTAACTGTCAGTCAAAAATCACGGTGGGTGCCAGAAATGTGTCTGTGAAAATTGTACCTGATCTATAGACACAACACTTAGCAAAATCTTAGAGGTTAGTGATAATCAAAATCATGCAAAATTGAAATCTAATCTAACAAGGTGATTTATTACCTTCTAATAGGTGCGAGATTAATGTTCTCAGATTGTAATCGAGATTAGTGACCTAGACGACACCTAAATGAAGGATTTTGAATGCAAAAGATGGATATGAAATTGAATGCAATTAAGCTATTTTTTTAAATATTTTCTATGCAATAAGAATGATAAACTGATATGCTATGGATGCTAAATGATCTAACAATGAAGATTCTAACAATGATATGAAAACTATGAAATTCTATGCTAAGATATAAAAAGCTATGCAATTGAAATTGATCTCACAAAGCTTTGAGTTCGCAAGTTGATTCCTCAGCCTCCAATTCTCCAGCGTGATTGTGCAAAAATATGAGATGCTTGGATGCAAATATGAGAGATGAATTATGAAGAGCTGAGCCTTGTTTTTATAGAAATCCAGGGCTTTGGAGGTGCATGAGAAAAAGCCATAACTCACTCAAATAACTCAGGTTGATTTTTGAGTTATTTTATAATAAAGATAATTAAGTCACAAAAACATGCAAAAGCTAAGCTTTAACTCAAAATAGAGTTTTGCTTTAATTGATAATTGATAGTTGTCTGCTTTTATGATTGTGCATGTTTTATTTATGAATTAATTTAATAATAAAGTGATTTATTTCCAAATTAACTGATTTTAAAAATAAAACAATTGATTTATGGGTTAATCAATTATTTAATCAAACTTTTATTAAAAACTATATTATTAAATAATGACAACTTGCTTTAATTAATTAAATAAGAATTTAATCAATTATTCATATGATATTAGATTTATTGTCAAAATTAAATAATACAATTAATAATAGATAGAATTAAATTTAATTACACAATTAAGTGGCAAATATTAAATCTAATTAATTAAATATGAAAATATTCAATTAATCAAACTTTAGGATAAATGTGATTTATTGCCAAATAATTATAAAATTAAAGATAATTATGATGATTAGGAATATTACTAGGAATATTCCCCGATGTAGAATTTAAGATAATCAATTATGATTCGATGATGTTTAGATGTGCCTTAGATTAGGACTTTGATGTCGATTTTGTTTGAATTGAAGATGTAGGAGATTAATAAACTTATAGCCCATTTTTGGGGTATTACAGTTGGAAGATGTGGGCTATCAATGGAGCACACCTTAAATGCAAAATTATGGTTTTTATACGTGAGTCCACTTGTGTCCTGATTGAGGAAGTTACATTTACAGAGGTGGTTTGTAAATCTGAAGAGACTGACTATCTCTTTGGGTGGGAGGTATAATGGTATGAAACATAAGAACATAGGAAATCTATAGAAGTTAAACCTCAAACATAATAAGCTCCATGAATAGGGTATTCTAGAGTAAAGAAAAACAAATGTAACTTCAACAAGATATAACTTAAATCATAATGATAATCATAGTCAAGATATAACTTCACATTTCAATTCCATAAACATGAATAATAAATATGTATAAAAAAGATGATGAAAATATAACATAAAAATGAACATGTTCTATATATAGAAAGTATCAAATGTATCAAAAGTATCTCCATATACAAATATGGCACATGCCATTTCAAAATGTCTACAAAATCAATGTTTCAAGGTGTACAATGTGGCATATATGCCATCTCAAAATGTGCCAAGTGGCATCTCTAAATGACCACAAAACTAAAACTACATCCTATGTCGTAGGGGGATCATCAAAATGTAGCCTCTTTGAAGAAGTGTTTGGCTCTGATTGATCCTACATCAAAAATGAGTTCAAACCCAAGTCATATTGCTTAGTTTATATGATTTATATATATATATATATATATATATATATATATATATATATATCATAATTCAAAAACTAATTTAATTGAAATTATAACTGAAAACAAATATCTGTACTTGGCCTCTCGGTCACCTACCACGATCAGGTGTCCTAGCATAAGTCTTTGGTAGCGAAGGGGCCATGCCAAAAATACCAACTCCAACCGATAAATATATATTTGCAATAATGAGATTAGTAGAGTGGTGCAACATAGAGTAATAAATCTACAAAATAGGATGATAGCATAATAAAATTACAAATTGATTGAACTAAAATTAAAACTTACATCTGTTGATCCCTCCTCTGGAATAGTGGGCTGGGTCAACAAAGATATGAAAGATTCTCGTGGGCCCTTCCTCACACTGGGAGTAACCTATGAGAGTAAAAAGATTGTCAATTATATATAAATGTACTATAAAAACCCTGGTTACAAAATAAAAATAACAATATGTAAAAGTCTACATACAATCGGGCTATCACTCCAAATCAAGATGCCTGTCAGCCTAGGCTCCCGAACCCATGTCAGGACATCATCAAGAGCCACACCCTATACAATAAAGTTCAAGTAAAATATTTATTACTACACACAAGTGGCATGCATATGCATGCATAATTAATCTTAAACAATTAATTACCTTTCCTTTGTCGACACCTGATGAAGGAACCCCCTTGTGCCTCCCACTGACATCAGCTGTAGCCTGCAAGAGCGCAATAAGATGATAATATATTAGTAATGGGTACATAATTTATAATATACCATATAGGCATCAAGGCCAAATGAAATGACCGAAAGTGTGGAATCATCCACCTATCTCAACTCCTCCTATGTCATCGACTAAACATAAATGGAAAAAATATATATACATAAGTGCATGAAATCATTAAAACTAATCTAAATAAATAAATTATATTTAAATTAAATAAGTCATGTGACAAATTTATTTATAATGTTTACTCTTACCATATCAACAGGAGTCCATGGCTCTGTGTACACCTCCTAAGCACTCTTATGAGATGTAGATGCTCCATGAGGTGTTGTAGCCTCTGTAGCTGCGTCTCCTATATCCTCCTCGTCAATTACATAATGATATGTATCAACATCAGTAAGCGGTCTGGGGAACATATTCTTGCATATAATGCAAATATGTGGCTCGCATGCATGTGAACTCCGATGAGATGTTGATGTGCCAACATCATCCACACCAGGAGATAACACTGACCTGGTCTATGTGATCAACTGATCACTCAGCAAATGAATGGCCCTAATAGTCTATGAGGAAGCCTCTACAATGATATTGGGATGCTGCACTAGAGGAGGGGGTGCGACATCAGTGGGGGGATGAAGGTAGTGGCCTTTTTGCACTAGGAAAATGGCCTAGTCTGAGGAGCTCCTCTGCCTACGCCCATGTTGGGACTCATTCTAAAATAATTAACATTGTGACCAAGCACGAACTCAACATACAATTTTTTTATGAAATAGAAAGGGAGCTCCAAATTGCTATGGGGTGGTTTATTGAAAACCATCCATCAGTGATCCCAAAAGTGTGTGAATTGCTTCATTTGTGCACCATTTTATTGACAATTTGGGCTTTTTGGGGTCAACTTGTAATCCGGTTTTAGGATTCACAAAAAGGGAGGCTATATCTTCCTTAGCTATATTAAGGGCCACAATCCCATCATGGTCAAGCCCATCATCAAATTGGGTGTGCATATCATCATGCCAATGAAGAGAAGCATTATGTTGTCACGTGAGTGTGTCAATGTTTTTAACAATAGTATTTAGAGTGGCAAGCATGGGACCTAATGTAGGTATATTCTGATATGTGTTTTGAAAACCTTGAATTGTGTTCAAATTATCTTGTATCAAATCTTCTAAAGATCAAGGATTTTGAGATGGGGGATTGTTTTGGGGATCATTATTTGGTGCGGGAGGGTTATTTTCTTCATTGTTGTTAGCCATGCCTGATTAGATAAAAAAAAAAATATAAATTTTAATTTGATTTCATATATTATTACAAAAATAAATACAAAACCCTATTTCAACCAAAAAAACTACATTTAGCATCAAAATGAAATAAAATAATCAAAATATACAAAGAATTTACTTACCATATATACTGGGAAGTTGAATTTGTTGTTGGGGAAATCAGATACCCTAAAAAATTGAGTATCAGATATATAGAACCATTTTAAAAACCTAAAAACAATGAGAGAAATGAGAAACACGGCCCGCAGTTTTTGATTTATGCCACAGGTTTTGGGTACCCAATATTTTTGGGTACCTGATTAGGATTGTGCTTTGGTGTCAGGTTTTCCCACATGTACTAACACCCAGGCCTACTAAAAAGTCAACAATCATTTTCATGCGCTTTTAGATGAGTGAAAAGTGAATATTTTTCACATCACCACTTTTTGGCCCCTCATGATCTTGCACATGCCCTGTAGTACTAGAGGATGCTGAAGAAGATAATCTTAGTTGACTAGGTCTATTCATAGTATATATGCCTAGTGTTTTAGAAGTAATGCTACTGGATACAAATGCAATCTTCCCTATCCTATTAGCTACTCTCTAGGAAGCAATGATAACTCTATCAGTAATAATATCCATCACCAGTATCACTGCTAGATTCATCTTCCCAACCAATTGTCTATGAGAAGATACAACTTGATCAATCCTATGGTACTGATCACAATTAGAAACTCTATTGTTCCCTTGACCAAAATATCCTAGAAGATTTAAACAAGTGGCGTTGAGCCGCAAATGGAACCCAACATACAATTGCTTGTAAACATATAATTTGAATTTTTTCATTATTAGTATAAAAACCATGTGCAGCAAGGAATCAAGGGTATATCATACATGTTATCTGGTGAATGACACATCGATTGACCTAATATCCCCTTACCTTGGTCTTCCCCTCATAAAATGGGAAGACCTCTCATTTGATGATGTCCTTAGACACAAGGATCTGAACCTACTCTAAGGATACATCACACGAGACCTCAGCTCTCAACTCTTGAAAATTCTCTCAATAACTAATGGTGAAAATGTAGAGTGTGATCTCAACCTTAATGTCATCTTGTCAAGACTCCTCAAAATGGTAATAGAGATAAATTTTTACAAACCCTCCTCAGATATGCTAATAGCCTCTTAAAGTCAATCCATCTCTACTATAACACTCTTAAATATGGTCGCTAAATCAAGAGTGTGCTCGTAAATAGGGGTTGCACAACATCAAATCCCTAATCCTCGAGTGCATCATCATGATGTACATCCCAAGGCACATCATCTCTACCATGTAGCCATCTAGGGGTAACATGTGTTAAATATTAAAAATTAAGTACTTGAGTACATCACAAGTGCATTTAAAATGAAAAATAATATACAAATCTAAAATTATACATTTAATAAAGTACATTTAAAAAAAAAGATCTAACTATACATACATAACAATTAAACATATCATCTTCAAAATAAATTTAAACTTATAAATATCTAATTTGTCATAATAGGGGTCTTATGTCATTAAATATCATACTAGGGGTCTTATGTCATAAAAGGTCATCAAATGATATATTATGTGTCCTAAATATGTAATTTTAGTATCCAAGGTGTCCTAAATGGTCCTAATTTCAGATTGTAAATGGTCCTAAGTGGTCAAGGGACCTCTTAAAGGGTACTAATTAGTCCTAAGTGGTCTTAAGGGGATCTATATGTCATAATAGGTACTTATAAGGCATCTTATGTTACATAATAATTCATCTTAAGTGGTCTTATACAACATAATAAGTTGTCCTAAATAGTCAAGTAAGGGAATTTATGTCATATTAATAGGGACTTTTAAGAGGTAAATTATCGTGTAAAAGGTCATCTTAAGGGGTCTTATGTCATAATAGCTTCTACTAATGGGTCTTATTTTATAATAGGTCATCTTAAGGGGTATTGCATTTGATTATGTCATAATAGGTCATGTTAATGGTTCTTAAAGGATTTTATGTCATAATCTAGAGGTTATTAAGGAACCAAGTATAATTTCATAAAATATGGACTAAGTTAAGGGGTTCTAGGTGTTTTAAGGGGCCCTAGGTGTCTTAAAAGGTTTTAGCATACCTACTTAAGGGGTCATAAGATAATATTTTAATATGTCTAACTATACATATGTATAACAGTTTATGTATAAAATGGAAACATTTAGAACATATACATAATATTTAAACATATCAAAAATAAATCTAAATATTTAAACATATAAAATATGCATGTGGACATAAAAAATTCTACAATTTTAAAAAATAACATTTTCTGATATATACTAATTAAAACAACTAAATATATATATATATTCAAACAATAAATTTCTCATCTTTTCTAACTATGGTTTTCTAACATTTTCTACCTAGGGTTTTCTAGCTGAGGTTTTCTATTTAGAGTTTTATAACATTTTCTAACTAGGGTTCTCTAACTAATATTTTATAACACTTTCTAACTAGGATTTTAAAATATTAGTTTAACTAGGGTTTTCATACATTTTTGAACAAAAGGTTTTGTAAAATTATCTAACAAAAAATGTTAAACATATGCATATAACAATTTAATAGACCAAAAACAACTTCAAGCATTTAAATATCTAACTATACATGCCTACATAACATTTTCTACAACTTTAAAACTAACATTTTCTACATTTTCTAATTTAACTAACTAAAAGAAACTTAAAAAAAATATTTAAGAAATAATTTTTATAGTATTTTAACAACAATTTTGTAATATTTTCTAACTAGGGCTTTCTAGTTAGGGTTTTTAACTAGGTTTTTCTTGCTAGGGTTTTCTAACATTTTCTAACAAGCAGTTTGAAAAATTATCTAACAGATAATAAAAAAACTAATGAAAATAAAAAATAACTAAGATAACTCAAAAATACATAATTTACAATTTTTTAAAAAATAAAGGAAATATTATGTGTACCTAGTATCAAAGACAATCAGAAGATGTTGAAAACACTCATGGGATGCTGAGTGAAGATAGGACGTCAGGTGATTCGATCTAACACCTGGGGGTCCACAAGATTGTAAAAACAAAAGGTGAAAATGACTTCTTGTTACCGGATTTTATTAAGAATCTGGCCCAAGGGGGTTTTGAACAAAGACCCCCTTCATACCAATCCCCTTTCATAGGGGCTTTGTACAAAGGGGAGGTGTTCATCTTCAAACACCCCTTGCGTGGGGTGTTCGAATGAAGGGGCTCAAAATGAAAACACATCGATGTTAGTTTTCCTTCCTTGGAAAAAGTGGGAACCACTTTTTTGGGCTAGCCCTAATATTTAATAGAAATCTTAGCTCTATAATATCAAAATACAAAAAGGTACAAAAAGAGAACCAACATTAGGCTTCAATCAAAACAAACTATTACAATTTTATAATTTAATATATGAAAATATTCATAGCATTAAAAAGTAAACATATAACACTATTGACATCTCTTATTTTTATTTAGGAATATTTAAAAAGATCTATGACCCTGAGAAAAAATCCACTAAGAGAATATAAAGTAAAAATACTATTATGCTAGTCACCTATAAAATTCACGAAAACAAAATAAAAAGAATAAGCACAAAAGAACTAATAGAAAGTTTGACACAACTTTTTAAAGGACAATTACATCATTATCTCCATTTAAAAATATAAATTGAACCTCTTGGCTTATAATAACATAATGTGGTAGAGTTATCTAGAATTTTGTTGCTACTAGTTTAGGGGTTAAAATCTTGTCATATTTTTCCATCAAACTTTTCTCTTGGCATCCCCTAGACAACTTTTCTAGGCCATCATTTACTTTTATGTTTATTTACTCCTAGGATCAAAATAGGGGTAATATATTTTCTAGTATTAATTAAAGTTGTAAAATCCATGTGCAAGGACTAATAAAAACCTAATAAAGTAATGTGTTGTTAATACTAAAAAATATAAAGTGTTTCAACATTGTCTAGTCACACTTCATCCACAACAATCAAGCTAAGTTTGGTGAACACCTATGAAAAATCACTAGCATTAGCATCATTTATGTTATTAGTTTCATTGATTTGGGGAATATCAAAAGCTATTGTCAAAAATCAATGACTTGGTTTATGCTTTCATTATTGTTGTGAGAAGTTTCCACCTTCCAATTGTTGTGAGAAGTTTCCACCCTTCCAATCTCAAGTTGAATATTTCCAAATATTGTGGTATATCTATGTCTCTATCTCCCTTTGTCTCCCTACCTATTTCTCACAAGAACACTATCAAATCCCCCCACCCCCCTCCTCCCACCTGCCCCCTTAATACTAGATGGCTAAAGTTATACCTTGAGGGCTCTTCCAAAGGTACAACCTAGGTTGGACTAGTGCGATGGATAGTCTTAGAATCCAAAAATCCAATTATGCTAAAGTGGTGGAGGCCTTCTATAAAATATCTATCACTAAGGAAAAATCATTTTAGAAAATCATCACTGAAGGAGACTCTGAATATGTAATAATGATGCATTATGGGTGAGGTTTTTTGGGGTGGACTATTAAAGATCACATTTTTAAATGATGTTGCATTCCTTCTAGCATTGGGAATGCCAGGCTCTCCCACATTACTCATAACAAGTCGAACAAGTTGGATGATAGTTTGGAAAACTTGGCACCCTTCACTAGTACACTGCAAAGAAGCAAAATATTACAAGATCTTTTAGAGAATGCTTGTTCCATGATCTAGGATGAACAAAGCAAAAATGTGACCTAAGGATTTGTGGAGTGTCATTTTAACTATGGTTTTTTCTATTTCATTTTATAATCATTACTTCATGGGGGATTTAATTTTGAAGGAAAGAGGATGATCGTTCTTATCCTCACTATTATTTATCCTTGTCTACTTTTAGGCTTCAATCACAATTTTCTAGTCATTGTTAAAATAGAAACTCTATACAAACAAAAGTACACCAAGATTGACTTAGCCAATTGTAATTTAAAATATTTGATTAAATAACATCTATGATCTCATCTTCTTAACTAGGTCATGGACTTGATTTATTCCTTCATTTTAAAAAATCAAAATTTTCAAAATAAAAAATTAATGTCAATGAGCCCTTGATGTGCTAGTGAAGTTGTTTGGTTCTTAGTGAGCTCATCATGGCAAGTCTTGTTGAGTGCAAAGGATCCAACACCATAAAGGATGAGGTCAGGATCGTACCCCAGACAGATTTTGGCAGAATGGATACCCTTCAATCCTTGACTCTTAGCTAAAGTTGAACTTTCAACAAAATAAAATAAAAATGAAAAATTAATATTGATATATAGTCGTTGTATCCTTCAAAATATAGAACAACAATTTCAAACTAATGTTTTTTAGTTTTTTATATATTTAAAAACACCAACTTAAAATTGATTTGAGCATAATGTCATGTATTGTACATAATATAGTCTTACACAATTATAGTTTTGCATATTGAGTGGTCTTGTACATCAACTACAAATGGAAATTGAAATGAAAATAGATCTTTTTATAGTCTTCATATCAGACCATCTGTTTTAGATCTAGAGAGAGCTTCTAGTGATATGAGACTACCTACTCCCCATATAAGAGACAACTAACTGTACTACAAACTGTATTACAAATGAAATAATTAAACATAACTTCCTTTTTACTAATATAAATTCTTAGCCACTAAACCAACTTAAAAATATATAAGGAAATTTTAATTTTATATAAATTCCTCACGTCATTCGTTTTTCCATTTGTACGTGCTTGCCCACATTTGCACTCATTCTGTTACTTATTTTCACTCACGGTTCGGACATTTTAAGGTAGCCGAGTAAAAATTACAGCATTAATATATGCGCAGCCTTTTACTTTTAAAAAGAGACTGAAATAATGAGAAAAGCAGCTTTTTTAAAGAAAGAAGAGCTTGAAAAGACGCCGATGGAATGTAGATTTTGGCCCACCAGTTAATTATGTGATATCATCATTATTGATATTAGTGCATCACTTTATTGAGATGATCTCTCGTGTGAAGTCACTAATCTAACCAAAGATCGCTGAAAGCAAATTATTTCATAAAGTTGATCAGTAAGATCATTTAACTTTAATATGTAACTGTTCAAGCTGCGTAAATTTCTGTATGGAACGCACTCCAAGCTCTGTGGATTGAATCTGCTCCAGTCACGTTTTGAAATTCGTGCGATGTTAAGGAGTGCTTTCCCGTGGTAGGGTAGAGACTCATTGTATGAAGCTCCAGAAGGCGAGATTTGATTTATGCCAGGAAAGAGCTGTGCGCATTCCAATTGTACATTGAATTCTTTTTCGTTTAAATGTGCTTGTCGAAAGAAGCACTTATTCTTGTCCGACTTTACTTATAGTGGAAGAAACTATTATGTTTCCGACTTTCTAAATAGATATGCTTTGTAGAACTTCAGAGAATTTTTTTTTCACCTTTATGCCACGTGTAGACAATTTAAAAAATGATGGTGTTTGTGCAACAAATTCAATGAAGTAGTGATACCTTCTAATCAATGGAGAAGGGAGACAATAAAAGGGAGAGAAATTAATAGAGGTAGAAGAGGTAGAGAGAAAGATAAAGATAAAGACCGATAGAGAGATAAAAGAGATAGAGAGGAAGAGATAGGAAGAAAGAGGAAGAGGGAGAGGACAAGATAGATAGATAGAGATATAAGAACATATACAGAGAATGGGAGAGTCTGGAAGAGACAAAGCTAGATACAAAGAGAGTAAAATAGAGAGAAGTAGATATAGACAAATAGAGATAGAGAGAAGAAGAGAGAGCATGTCAAGAAGATGGAGGGACTCTCTCTCTCTCTCTCTCTCTCTCTCTCATACACACACACACACAAACACATAGATGACAACTTCATCAACCTAGAATGGGAATGTAATAATGTTCTCCTTTTCTAAAATTTTCATGCTTTCAAATTGAGCTCAGTAGGTTTGTAGCTTTTCTCGTTTGGACTTTTCACCTACTTCATAGTCATTATGCAATTTAACCCACAATTCATTCACAAACCTCCAATGCATTATTCTCACAAACTCAAGGTGAGATAAACATCATAAAATAGCATTTTTCTTTCCATGGCATTATTCTCAAAATTATTCTTTCTAGCCTAATCTCTTGGGGGAATCTTAGGGTATTCATATCAATCCACAACCAATTACTAAACTTCAAACACTCGAGCTATTAAATATGCTTCCATCCCCAAACACCAAAATACAAAGTTGGATCCATCAAAATGTTGTGCCTTATTTGAAGAGAAACCTTCCTAAGAAATTGAGTTTGTCATCCAAGATATAACTCAAGTTATTAAGCTTCTTCCAAGGAACCTAGCTTTGATACCAATTGTTAAGAACACCAATATACTATCAATTTGGGCGAATCAATATATGCAAATTTTAACTTGATTGAACATTAATTATCATTCATAACTTATCCAATCATCACATCTAGATTTATCATTGTGAGCATTTATAGTGTGCAAATTATCAAATAAAGAGCATAAACACTCATTTACATAAATGACCACTAGATGTATGTTAAAACTTAGAACAAAAACCATAGTGGCAATTGTTGATTCAATCCACTACTCTAATCGAACCTCACAAAGAAGCAATGTAATGAGAAATTTACAATATGAAGTGGGTATTAACCTACCAAGCACAAGAGTCCCCATTATTTTTCCAGGTACCAACTTGTAGGAGACACCAGTCTCCTACACCAAGAACTTCGGACCAACTCAATACATGATTCATAAATCTCAATACAATGCAAGACTTCTAAATTGTACAACTTCAGGACTAATTACACAGCTTCTTAGTAATTTGATACAACTTTAGTATTTCCACACATAGTGCATATGATCTTCAATTAAAATTGTAGAATGATTGAGATTCCTATCACACTACATCACCCATATACTGCACATCATCATCATCATCATCATCATATATATATATATATATATATATATATATATATATATATATATATATATATATATAATATATATATATATATATATTACAATGATTATTTCTTTCACATGTCAGCATAGATTAAGATTATTACAACTACAAGTTAATCAAATGCATAGATCCAAACTAAACTAAACATGTAATAGATAATGTACAAAGCCAAAAAATTACTCCAAAATAATAGATGTATACTATGTGTTTCCCAATGTAGACTCATCTTGTCCCAAAGAACACCTTCTTAATACCTCCATGTGGCACACATTACAATCCTCTATCACATCAATCTAAAATATCAAAATAGTCCATCAACATAACATAGTGAGTACTCTAGGATTACTAATTTTTTGTCTAAAAAAGCTTAGCCTCTAAAATTCTAGAATATAAAATTTCATATGCAACTTTACTCTCCTCCAAAATACAATTCATAACACTCAACTATAGAAGAATGAAAAATATATCAAGTTGAGGTAGTGTAAAGACACTTTCTAAAAATAAATAGCAGTAGCAAACTACAAACACGTCTATATTAGTTTCAATGATTCAAATAGATATTAAACAATATAGTTAACATTATCCAAGTGATTTATACCCTTGTGGCTTTCCACTATCTTTCTAGAATGAGTTGATTTAATTTTGTGTGGTAGTTGTAGGTATACAATTGCATGTTGATTTGAGCCCATCATGATCTCCTTTGTGCCCACTAAATGTCTTCGACAAACCTTTGGCATCAATTTGAACATATATTCAACACATCTTACTTCATCTAGGCTACCATATGTCTCTATTCTAGTGTATATGTATGTATGTGTAAGTTGCATACATACATACATACAAACATACATATAGACATACGTACATACATACATACACACACACATACATACATACATACATACAGATAGATAGATAGATAGATAGATATAGACACACCCAACTATCTTTAAAATCCAACTTATTAGACGAACTTGTAGTTTGGTAGATTTGACCTATTTTTCTCTATATCATGTACGATGTATCTTCTATTGAGACATTGAGGAGGATGGAGCCTATGAGGAACAATTGAATGGTTCCTCATGGCCTCTTTTCATTTTTCTTTTATTCTACATCTAACAAATAAGAGTTAGCTAGTTTCTTTTCTTCAAAAACAAGCAACCACTAATCTCTTTCTTCAAGAAGATCCTCAACTTTCAACTTCCACATCTTGTAACCAATTATTTAAAACTTCTCAATATCTTGAGGAGAGATGGACGCCATGGTATATGACATTTCTCAAGTATACAAAAATTCCTCAAAAAGAAGTTTGAAATGCAAAAGAAAACTTGCAACACTTGTAGAGAAAGCCATCACTTCCTCAACATAATTGTTAGCTCTACTACTAAATCTTGTAAAATAAGGTGAAGAAAGGTTGAAATATGAACTTAAAATTGAATTGTAATGCAAATATGAACCTAATATTAACCCTTATCAAAGCGATTGTAGAATCAAAACAAGAACAAAAAACCATTGCACAATAAATATTAGATTTATGTGGAGAAGCCCTTTTGTAAAAGAAATCCACCATATAAAGAGAAGCAATGATATTACTAATTTGAGTAAGATTATAATAGAAACATATTTATCTATAAACCTGTACAAAATTCACCAGGACTTTGTTATGCTAGAAATAGAACAAGTCTAAATGAATGACTCTACCTTAAGGAACCTATTTGTAGAAATCTATGAGGTTGAATACCACTATGGTATCACCAAACACTAGGGTAAATGGCCACCTAAAAAACCATATGTTCATCTCCTTTTAATTAGTCAAATCCAGACAAAATAGTAATATATAGATGCTCTTACAACTATCACAAGGCATCACTCATGCATGTGCACCTGCGGAAAGATTCTACAATAAACTATCATAGGCATTGTCATAGAATCTTATGATGTCTATGATAGCCATCATATATGCTCTCAAAACTCCTAACAAATTTCCAAACACCTCAAAATAAAATATTCTAGGAGGGGATGAATAGCTATTTTTTTCCTTTTCATAGATGACAGACAATAAAACTAGCTTTTTCTTTACATGGTCTCTTTCACCACCATTGGTTAAAGGGTTTAAGCTCTTATGCATAAATAAAAAAATGTGTTAGGAAAAAATAAATTAACGGATTTACATGGTTTATGGAACCCAAATCCTAACATCCCCTAAAGTTGAAACTAGATTTGATGGTTGAATCACTCATAAACACCCCTTGTTGAATCAAAAAGAGGATGTAGAAAAAAAACTATAGAAATTATTAAAAAAACTATTTTTCTGCTTGGAATAAAAAATTAGAGTTAGATTTTTCATCTATATTTTGAGATAGAAACATACAAAATCATTCCCCACAAGCAATTTATCTAAAGAAAAAAACACCATTGTAGATTGTCCATTTGATGAAGGGTGCTCCCCTTAATACCACAAAGACATAATAGAAACAAAGAACCAACAACAATTTGCAAGATCAAAAAATGGGCTTCTTATTATCTCCACAAATGTGGAATTGCAAATTTTAGAATTACAATATGTAAAGCCACATGGACATTTTCATTACAATATTTTGTAGGACAAAGCCTCGAATTATTACCTAGATCTACCTAGAACTACTCCAAACTGCCTAAAACAACACTACAACCTTCCTTATATAGGCAATTCTCCACCACCTAGGAAGGTTCTAGAATTTTAGCCAATAAGACTGACCAAACTTAGAATTATTTTATTTTACAATTTATTACATCAGAGTTGGCTCAAAACAAATTTTGAAACCCAAACAAAAATTTTGAAGGAAAATTATTTTCTGCCATTTCAAGTGACCCAACTTCCAGAGACCATAAGTCATCACCTGTTGATGCAATTGACTATTATGACCCAATTTCAGAAAGGGCACGAAGTGCTTTACAATACCTAACTTGCACAAAGTCTAGTTAGCCGAAGTTTTGACCTCATCCGAGGCCTTTAAAGCCTTCAAAACTGAGTTCAAAGTTTCTATACCCTACTGCCAATACCAAAAAATTTCAATATCTCCAAAAATAGACTTGAACTGGCAGTGAAACTTAGCTAGCAAGACTATATGACCAAAATGAACCTCCAAGGAAGAAAATAGACCATTCTAAGCTCAAACAAAAAACTTACTAAAAATAGTAAATTTCCATAAATAGCAGCTCTGCACAAGATAGCCCTTATTGAAAAGAAACCTGAAATATTTTTGGGTGATGCAAGATTGCTCTTACATCAAGGATTCTCCTACATTACCATTTAGATTATATGGGGCAATGCAGATACCTTTAATATGTGAATTATTTTATTTCTTAACATTAATTGATAACTATGCAACACATAGCTTTAGTTTTTAAAATATAAGAATAAAGTAATATTATCTCCAATTATAATTACTTGTTGAGAAGCAAAGTGGACATTTCATAAAAGAATATGAAAAAATAAATATGTTGAATACTTATCAGTTGAATTTTATAAGCTTTCATGGAGGTCATAAAACTCAAAACCTATTCACTACTAGTTGTACATCTAATTAGAATGAAATGACAAAAAGAAAAATAATTAGAGGAATCTTTTATATGACTAGAATATAATGAAGAAACATATTTTATTAAATGAATATAATGTTGAAGCTATAGGATGTGTAGTTTATACTAATAATATTTATCTAAGAGTGTTGAAGATATGGTTATAAAACAACATTGGAGTGGAAGAATGCCTAACTTGTTATTTAAATGAAGATATTTGATTTTATTTCATATGTGTGTTTTGAAAATGAATTAAGAAAAATATCATATAACACTGAAGAAAAATGTATCTTTCTAGATATGTTTACAAATAAAATTGTATAAATTATTTAATCCAATAAATAGAAGATTGCCAACTAATAAAGACTCAAAACTTATAGAAGAAGAATCATCTGATGAAAATTTTGAGAAACAAATCAAAATTTAATAAGTTTACAACAAGTTAATAAAGAAGTAGTAATTCTAGTAGGTACTCTCATGGTAAGTTCATTCATATCTACTCAAGCTCAAAAAATTTCTTCATAATTGACAACTTCATCAAGAACAAAGATAGGGTTTCAAATTAAAATGAATAAAGAAAACCATTTGTAATAGGAATTCCATGTACAATATGATAAATTCTATATTCTTTAGGATATCCTTCAAGTGATATGTCAAATCCATAATTGTTAGAGCTTAATAAGATGAAAATTAAGTAGTTTGAATGATACTAATGATCAAAATGAATGTGATAAAAATGTTTTTCAAGGAACCTAAAACCATTTACAACATATTTTTGAAAATGTGGAACACACAAATAGATCTAGGTGCATAAAGAAAAACATCACCCAATGGAAGACCAACCAATAAAAAAACATCAACAACCTGAAAGAAACTAGTTAACAAAATTTTCTAGTTGCACTAACCACAGATCAGGGCCTCACAACTTACAAAGGGTTTTCAAAGGCTCCCTTAATCTTTGAATGGTTTTGATAGGCTCTCATAGCCTAGAAACATGGGTTTTCATGGATCTCATAACCGTAAACCAAGGAATCTCTCATAAGGCATCCAAGGACAAGACACCCAACAAAAAAAATTAATCCCCAAAAGTAGCACATTATTTCTCTCAAGAAAATATTCTCTGAGACTATAGGAGAAGCATCCCCCTCCATAGGAAGAACTAGAGAAGAAATATAAAATTAACAATATAATTCCTTGCAACCAATCAAGGCTTCACCTCTATAGGAAGCTTGTACAAATGTGAGCAAGAAAAGACCAATATAGGGACTCTCTCTCTCTCTCTCTCTCTCTCTCTCTCTCTCTCTCTCTCTCTCTCTCTCTCTCTCTCACACACACACACACACACACACACACACACACACACACACACATATAGACGAAAACTTCATCAACTTGGAATGGGGATGTAAAAATGTTCTCCTCTTCCAACATTTTCATGCTTTCAAATTGAGCTGAGTAGGTTTGTAGCTTTTCTCATTTGGACTTTTCACCTACTTCATAGTCATTATGCAATTTAGCCCACAATTCATTCACAAACCTCCAATGCATTATCCTCACAAACTCAAGGTGAGATAAACATCATAAAATAGCATTTTTCATTCCATGGCATTATTCTCAAAATTATTCTTTCTAGCCTAATCCCTTGGGGGAATCTTAGGGTATTCATATCAATCCACAACCAATTACTAAAATTCAAACACTAGAGCTATTAAATATGCTTCCATCCTCAAATGCCAAAATACAAAGTTGGATCCATCAAAATGTTGTGCCTTATTTGAAGAGAAACCTTCCTAAGAAATTGAGTTTGTCATCCAAGCTCTAACTCAAGTTATTAAGCTTCTTCCAAGGAACCTAGCTTTGATACCAATCGTTAAGAACACCAATATACTAACAGTTTGGACGAATCAATATATGCAAATTTTAACTTGATTGAACATTAATTATCATTCATAACTTATCCAATCATCACATCTAGATTTATCATTGCGAGCATTTATAGTGTGCAAATTATCAAATAAAGAGCATAAACACTCATTTACATATATGATCACTAGATGTATGTTAAAACCTAGAACAAAAACCACAGTGACAATTGTTGATTCAATCTACTACTCTAATTGAACCTCACAAAGAAGCAATGTAATAAGAAATTTACCATATGAAGTGGGTATTAACCTACCAAGCACAACAATCCCCATTATTTTTTCCAGGTACCAACTTGTAAGAGACACCAATCTCCTACACAAAGATCTTCGGACCAACTCAATACATGATTCATAAATCTCAATACAATGCAAAGCATCTAAATTGTACAACTTCAGGACTAATTACACAGCTTCTTAGTAATTCGATACAACTTTAGTATTTCCACACATAGTGCATATGATCTTCAATTAAAATTGTAGAATGATTGAGATTCCTATCACAATACACCACCCATATACTACACATCATCACACCTTCTTGGATATCACATTAACAATCATTGTAGGACTAAACCTATAGCAACTATATATATATATATATATATATATATATATATATATATATATATATATATATATAGACACACACACACACACACACACACACACACACACACACCAC